>OX336389.2:1372457790-1372731559 GCA_946902985.2 Meconema thalassinum | reverse complement strand
CACTCAATACTATAAATAATAGTTTAAAAGTGGGTGCAAAAGTGGGTGCAAAATGTGGGTGCATAAGTGGGTGATAAAGTGGGTGCATAAGTGGGTGCAAATGTGGGTGCATAAGTGGGTGAAAAAGTGGGTGCATAAGTGAATGCAATAGTGGGTGCAAAGGTAGGTACAAAAGTGGGTGAAAAAATTCCCCCCTTTTTGAATCTCGCTAACGCTCCCCCTTTTTAAATTTTGACAAAGGGTCTAAGTGCACTTTAGTTAATATCTCGCGAACCAGTCTCTGTTGACGGGTCCTTGTTGACGGGTCCCTGTGGGCGGGTCCATGGACTGATCCCTATGGACTGGCCCATGCATTTTATCCAAATTATGCCATCCCTATGGACTGGCCCATGCATTTTTTCCAAATTATGTCAAAGGGACCCGCCCACAGGGACCCGTCAACAAGGACCCGTCAACAGAGACTGGTTCGCGAGATATTAACAAAAGTGCACTTAGACCCTTTGTCAACATTTCAAAAAATAGATTAAAAAGGGGGGGGGGGGGCGTTAGCGAGATTCAAAAAGGGGGGCATTTTTTCACCCACGTTTGTACCTACCTTTGCACCCACTATTGCATTCAATTATGCACCCACTTCTTCACCCACTTATGCACCCACATTTGCACCCACTTATGCACCCACTTTTTCACCCACTTATGCACCCACATTTGCACCCACTTATGCACCCACTTTTGCACCCACTTTTGCACCCACTTTAAACTATTATTTATAGTATTGAGTGAACTTTTCTAGAGATTAGTTCATGCTTGACAATTGATATGGAAGTATCATTTTCATGTTACTCTATTTACCCTTTGGATGTTTATCATTCTCTTTTAATACACCGTTTCAAACACTTATAAAGAAAAGAAAAAAGCAAGTCCAAGAAAAAAAATACTGTGGTTCATGACAGTGCATTGTTTACTGAGCAAAGTCTAACTCCTGTTGATGTAAAAGTTATGTTTAATCCATCTTTCACGTCTCAAGAGCCATCAACATCGCAGATTATGCAAGAGGTAGTGTTGTTGTTTTAAGGGTGGAACTAAAAGGTTATCTGTCATCGATATGCAGATAGTTTTACCAAAGAAGAATTATTGGTGCTCTCCAAGTTTTTCATTTATTATGTGACAGTCAATGCCGTGAAAGAAATCTGGCAACTTATACCAAAATCATGGACTCAAGATCCTGGATAGTCTTACCAAAGATGAATTATTGGTGCTCTCCAAGTTTTCATTTATTTTGTGACAGTCAATGCCGTGAAAGAAATCTTGCAACATGTACCAAACTCATGGACTCAAGACCCTGTGTTAAGTAAATACCTATTATTTCTTTGGATTAAGCATGTAAAGAACACGACCTTTCTTATCGTCATAGTCATTATGCTTTAATACGTGTGGTGGATAAAGTATCGTTGAAAAGCTAAGCAACGTTTGACATTCTATAATGGCTCAGTGGGGGAGAGGTTGGCAGCCCTCATTGTGATTACTGCTATAAAAGGGAAGTTAATGATGAGTGGACATGAACATTGAAAAGGATTGAGGAAATGGTATTTCTTTGTATTCTATTTTGTAAAGCCATATATGTTGTGAAATAAAAACAAGGTTTACAAGATCACAATGTCTTTTAATTTTAAAATGGTGATAGCCATTTCTTTATTTTCACACATGAATATTTACAATTTCCACTTTTCATTTTTTACATTCCCTTGTTTAGTTTACACATTCTGTACATTTTTGTTGTTGTGAAATAAAAAAACAAGGTTTACCAGATTACAATGTCTTTTTAATTTTAAAATGGTGATAGCCATTTCACTTTTTCACACATGGATATTTACAATTTCCACTTTACATTTTTTACATTCCCCTTGTTTAGTTCACACATTCAGTAATTTTTTTAAAATCTTTTTCGTAATATACAAAAGCTAACATTTTACACTAAAATGTATTACTTATCTTATTTTTACTAAACTACTGTAGCCTAACATTATACATTCTACTGACAGTTTTTACAAAAAATATTACAATATAAAACACACTACAAATATTACAATATAGTGATCATTAGACTTAAGTAAAGTAATAGTCGTCAATACGACTGTTTCCCCAAGCAAGAGTATTAAATGTGTTGGGTATAATGAATCGTTTGTTGTCTTCATTACTTAAAGCAACTTTGTTCAACAAATTGGTATGTAGCTGATGATTTTTACTTCTAAATACACTCATTTTCTTATATAATACAGGTGGGTTACTAACTATACAGTTTTTATAATCACTTATATCTAACTCTTTACTAACAACATTCTTTTTCACTCCTTTTAATTTTTTTACTACTACATCATCAATTGTCATATAGCTGTATGATTTAGATTTTGTGCCTACAAAGGTGTCTATAATAACACCAGCACATTCATCCTTAAATTTCCCAAGAACCTTTTTGTTTACTAGAGGTAAATGGTAAATATTATCCTTGGGTTAGTCACTTGTATCAAACTTATTTAGCTCAGTTTTGATATCCTCGTAAAAATCATCAGTTTTAAACTCATAAATAAAAGAATCTGTGTCTGTGTAGAGTAATTTAGCATTATCAAGATAGTTTTTCTTTACATAATCATAGTGAAATTCATACATAAGTGTTTTTGATAATTCCAGAATGGTGTAACCCACATATATGGGTTTGTTGTAAGTTACTTTAAGACGATTCATTTGCATTACAACTAAATCCTCATGAATAATTGAACAGCTATGAAAGTTAGGCTTGCTTATTAAGTTGCTCGCACCATACCTTTTACCATCATTCTCCCACTTTGTAATCAGCTTTACATCAACTCGTTTATCAACATTCTCCATAGTCTTTCCAAAAACACTATTATTCATGAGTTTATAAAAATCTTTTCAAACGCGTTTGTTGACTGTGTTCTTAAATTATTGTTTAGATCAATATACGGTTTGAGCCATGCTGACTGATGAAATTGCAATACGCGATGAATTTTAGTTAATTTCAATCCATGCTGTAGACACTGTTTCAAGTTTTGATAATGTATTACATATTTACATTTATCATTTACATTAGCAATTAACATTTTTGTTCGTGATGTGATGTATGGAGATTTCATATTCTCAGGACAAAATGGTAAATCATTATGATCATCATGTAACTCTTTAGGGTACTCAAGATTTACCTCTAAAATATATCCTTTATCATCGTTATCATTAAGAGTGTCAACATGTAAGACATCAATTTCATGTTGTGTCAGCCAGCGAAAATCTTTCAGTGGTGGATATTGACTCATAGCCCAACCATATTGGTTATTTGCATCGAGGTAGACAATATAATTTGACTCTTTACAAGGGTTGTAGCTAGGCATGTATTTATTATTCGCTTTAGAGTACCGTCCACTACATTGGCTTAATCCACCTCGAATTGATGATTTTATAAAATTGATCATGTCTATATCAGTCATTAATTCTAAATTTTTTCTTTCGTTTTTTTCAACATTGAACTGAAACTTAACCCAGGAGCTGTGAAATACTGACAAGGATCAAGGTCATAAGTTTTCATACATACATTCCGAAAATTTTCAAAAACATCTGCTAATAACAACACATCTGTCTTCAAATATATGTCTGAAAATTCTCCTAAAGTTTGAATGTCAAACTGTGCCCATACTCGTTGTGCATGTAAATATTCCTGATCACTGATATGACTTGTGTTTAAGGAACTGTAAAATGCATCTTTCGGTGGTAAAGAACACTCCTCACGACGTTCCACACAGTTAATATATTCATAAGGGAATATACCCTTTTGACGAATCAAATTAAAATCATCTTCTTTAGGAAAGACACGTTGAATTTCATGAAACTGATCTGATTTTAAATTACTAGTCAGCTTATCAAGACTACTCGACATAAAGCGGAATGAATCTAAAAATCGCAGTTTAATGGTTTTTTTATTGCTAGTTCTGATGTATTTTGTGAACGATATGTATTGTTCCTTATTATTTGCAATAACATCAATTTTCACATCTGAAGTTCCAAATTCTTTAACGATAAAGTGGTTATCGTATTTGCTACCGTTGTGTAGAATGACCGGAATGAATTTACTTACTCTATAATTTAAATTACATTCTTGGTGAGCAGCACCACGATATTTTCCTGTTAAATGATCATGATCGCGAACCCTGTCTGTACATAAACATTCACCACATATAAAACAATTAGTTTCATTTTCAAAATTCATATGCTCTAATGAAGTTAGTGGCTCCATTGGAATGATCGTATTTAAAATAGAGGATATACGGATGGCATCTTTCTCAAGCCTTTCCATAAAAACTTTAGGTGCATCAGGTCCTCTATAGAGCTCGAACTTATTTAAAGAGTCATCGTAACTACATTTAATATAATATGCAAAGCTAAAAGGTTCATGAATGTGAGTAGTGTTGGTGAAAGGTTGGGCAGGATTCGATGAACATGTACTAAATGGTTTTAGCAAAGCCTCGAAGTCAGCATATATAACAAATGGTACTCGAAGCTGTTTCTCATAATCCTTGAATTTTAGAATGTTATTTTTAGGAGTCGGTAATACCGTACACACATGATTACACCCCCATTTTTGATGTTGAGTTAGTTGGTCCTCTTTTCTGAAATATAGCAAACAGCCATCACACAACCACTTTTTACCATCGCGTTTTGTTATCTGACTACCAACAAGTCTACTTAAATATTTTATCCAACAATAGTGGGCATTTTCACCTTCGGTTATGTAAAGTAAATTTACATGAGCATCCTTTTTTTCCTGAGTATAATATAGAGGACCAACTATACTCTTATTTTCAATTTCATAAACATTAATACTTACATTGTTCAGCTCTTCAAAACGTTTAATGTCTTTTATCGCCATAGGAAATTCCATTTCTTTTAAATCTAACACTGAGGAATAGGGAGGATATGATGATGTTCTCTCCACATGACCCACTGCTGGATGGAGAGCTGAGGTTACAGCCCATGCAAAGCATGCGTCATCATTATTCATAACGTTCACAACAGCTTTCTTACATTTGATCCATGCTGGCAAATCAATGTATGATGATGCTCGAAGGGGATTATATTTCTTCATGTTGGTTTCTAAATAAAGTACTTCAACCAATGCCCAGCTCGACTCCCTTTCCTGGAACTCTTCACTCTTCACGATGATAGCACTTGAAATATTTTGATATATATCACTAATATTAGTTGATTCACTAAGAATTACGTTTTTTGTATTAAAAGATTTGATATCCGTAATTTCACCTTCGCTCCCAGTGTTTACATAGAGGCCAAAAAGTTCAAAATTCATTTTAAATGTTTTATGCTCTAATAAAACATTACCTACCAAGCCAAACACAGTAGGTTGAACATTTTTTAAAAATGATTCAATACTTTGAGTTTTTTCTTCACTACGAAGTCTATAACTAGCAATTCGACTTTTAAACGCACTACCAATTTGTTGAACATTTCCAGAATTTCTTTCATGGCAAGTGTTATTTTTATGTTGAATACTGCGTAAATGTCCATGAATGATTGAAGAAGGTATATCAATATTACATACATCACTATGTGTTATTGAAGGTTCACCATTCTTCTTTCGTTTTGATTCACAACTATTTTCACAATCTTGAGAACGTTTACGCTTTTGAGCATTACATTCATTTAAAGGTTCCGTGCTAGTTGATGGTTTTACAGTTTTTAATTCCTGTTGTTCCCCATGCACTTCAACCATGTGGGATTGATATCGCTTTACAGCAGAAAAACCAAGTTCGCAAACTGAACATGAAAATGGTGCTGAACTAACAAGCATTAAATTTACATGACGTGCAAGATTATCTTTTCTGTTAAATGACATAGCACAATGACTGCACACAAACATTTTAATGTCATGTTTAGCATTTGCATGTCGTTGAAGGTTGTCAGGTCTTGAGAACTGTTTCTTACATTCACCACACTTGAACATGATGATCACTTTCGAAATTACCTATAAAAGAAATAAATTATAAATGTTAATAAATGATAAAGCAAAGTACAATATAGATAGTTTAATTACATTCCAGTCAATGGTTATAGCAGGGTATTTAAATCGATCATCTGTGAACTCCTAGCAAGTCTAACTTCATGTAGTTCTAACTGGGGTTACTATATACAACTGTCACTGACACCTAGCGATGAACATTGGAACTTGATAGCGTGGTAGAAACCAGCAGTCGCCAGTTAAGTGAGGTAAGTGTGACGTCATAGCTAGTCTTAAAACAAGTCTTAACTTGTAGAACATATCACGTGATAGAAACCAGCTTTCACCAGTTAAGTGAGCTAAGTGTAACGTCATAGCCAGTCATAAAGCAAGTCTAAACTTGTAGAACATATCACGTGATAGAAACCAGCGTTCGCCAGTTAAGTGAGCTAAGTGTGACGTCATAGCCAGTCTTAAAACAAGTTTAAACTTGTAAAACATGTCACGTGTCAAGGTTAAGTTAGGTAAAGTTAGGTTATGTTAGGTGAACTGAGGTTAAGTCTTTAAATATTCCCTCTGTCACTGACACCTAGCAATGAACATTCAGACTTAATAGAGCGGTAATCAAAATCTAACCTACAAAATTAGCTTTACACACCATGGTCAAGTAGATCCTACTTTTGACTGCCAAATATACCATTTTCACTGACATGTAGTGGTGAACATTGGAAAATATCACTCTAACTGTTTAAAAGTTATTAGAGGGGCACTTACCTTTTTATAATTTATCAACTGCTGCCACTGAATGAACAGATTATAGGAATCTGGTAACCTACAGGTACCCAATTATCTGTAAACAAATCAGTCAATCAATCAATCAATCAATCAATAAATACATTCCAATCAATAACTTCAACATCAATTAGTAATAAAAGACTACAATCCATTAATAATAAGTACTTACCTTGCAAAATAATTTAATGATTTTCTACCAAAACGGCTTTTTTACAACTCTTGAGCAGCAATAGAGCACTGTTCACTCAAAGCGAGTAATAAAGACTGACAGTAGGGAAATATATGACACCCCTCTTATATAAACTCTCATCACTCGTGTCAGCAGTTTTTTGCAGATCATTGCAATTCCTTTCCCAATACAGCTGAGAGTCCAAAGTACACTAGGAACACCTGTGTGGTATCCAATGACTGCTGACTTTGCATGATCATCACCCATTGTCTTGATCAACACCTGAGGTTTTAAATTACTGCAGCGTCAGTCATAGCAACAACAGTGTGCGCCCTCTGCAATGTCAGCAACATGACACCGGAAGGAACACCTGTGTAATATCCAATAACTGTTAACTTTACATGATCATCACCCATTGTCTTAATGAACACTTGCGGTTTCAAATTACTGCAGCGTTAGTAATAGTAACAGATCTGTGCGCTCTCTGCCATGTCTGTAATATGACACAGGAAATATAACAAGACGTCTTACTGTACATACCATCTCCATAGTTTCAAAATCTTAAGAACATGTATTATTCTCTTTCAACTACAAATGACTCGTTAGAACACATCCATCCACCAAGTTAGATACCTTGTATGTTCACATGTATTTCGCCACTTTACTTTCATATCGTTATCCTATTATAGTAGTGGAGACTGGGGAACAACGTCAGTTCAACACACGCGAAATGTAGTTAGGCCCTTTGACATAATTTAAATAAATTCATGAGCCAGTCCGTAGGAACCGGTCCAAAAGGGATCAGTCCAAAGGGACTCATCAACAAGGACTCATCCACAAGGACTCGTCCACAAGGACCTGTCCACAAGGACTTGTCCACAAGGACCTGTCCACAAGGACTCGTCCACAATGACCCGGCAACAATGACCCGTCCACAGGGACCTGTCAACAAGGACCCATCCACAGGGAACCGCTCCCCCACCCTCTTCAAAAGCCATGAGTGGGCATGCTAATTCATAGTGGCTTTCTACCGAACATATGCACTTTATGTAGAACAACGTTTCATTCCATATCGGCATTCAAACTCTCACATGTTGCAATTGGAAAGAGAGATTCTCTAAAAAATTACAATTTCACCCCCTAGTAGGGGTTGGTTTTATTTTTGGGATTGAAATATGTTGTCCATAGGAAAGGGGGTATCAGCCCGAGTTCAATGACACCTCATTCGTCAAAATCCGACCACGGGTTCGGGAGTTATCGGGTTGCCGCCATCTTGTGAGGAGGGTGAGGAGGAGGGGCCAGAACTGTCCAAAACACACTACTGGCCTAACATCTAGGTTATCGGCCCAGGGATCAGTCAAAAGGGGCCCGTCAACAAGGACCCGTCAACAAGGACCCGTCAACAATGACCCGTCAACAAGGACCCGTCCACAAGGACCTGTCAACAATGACCTGTCAACAGGGACCCGTCCACAGGGACCAGTCCAAAGGGACAAATCAACAATGACAGGGGCTCTCACCTCAAGGCCTGTCATGTCCTCTTCGATTATTGGTTTGCCTATCGACAAGCGCTGCTTGGAATACTTTTTGATCACCCCTCGAGGGTTGGGTTAGGTTAGGTTACACTACAGCCGCCATCTTTAAAAAGCCCGCCCTCTTACAAAAACTATGAGTGGGCATGCGTAAAAACAAATAATAAGCATGTTAATTCATATTGGCTTTCCACCGTACACATGTCTCTTGTGTAAAACAGCGTTAATTTCATATTAACATTCAAAATCCCACATGTCGCACTTGGAAAGCGAGATTTTCTAAAATATTAATTCACCCCCTAGTAGGGGTAGGTTTTATTTTGGGGTGGAAATATGTTGTTCAATAGAAAGGGGGGTGTCATCCCGAATTCAACGACACCTCATTTGTCAAAATCCGACCATGCGTTGGAGAGATATCGCACCACCGCCATCTTGTGAGGTGGGTGAGGTGGAGGTGGTCACCGTACTCGCCAAAAACCTCTACTTTAGAATCTAATATAGGCCAACGGCTATGGTAAGAAAAAAGTTGCTACAGCAGTCTCAATTTAATTTAAAATTGCAATAAAAAGTAGATTGCTATTTTGTCTACTGATTAATTTTTAAAGGTGTTCAGAAAAGCATAAAAATATCGTTTTTAGAACTCTATATATCAATATTCCGTAAAGCCCCACCCCTCCCACCACCACTCGGTAGCCTACAGTACCGGAACCTCTGTTGTTTACAAATCAACCACTTACAGTTATCTTGGGACATCCACAGGAAATGGCCAGTTCACACCCAGAAAGTGCTTCGGGAGGCTCATTTACTACTTTACTGTGAACTAACGTTCTTACGAACTACTGATATTTGAAGTCGTTTAAATAATTTATTGTGAACATAAATGTCCCTTTCCAAACGTAGAAAAGTGGACAGCGAGTGTCGTGTTTCTAAAGAAAAATCGGACTAATGACTATTTTTTTATTGCAGTGGTTCCCAACCTATTTCTCCTCCCGTACCCCTTTATACATATTTGTCTAAAATAGTTCCCCCTAAAAAGTAAACTTCTAAAACGTTTAATATTTTACGGGCAATATGTAGGCTACATAACTTCTTCTTCTTCTTTTATTCATGGGGCCTCTCGTTTCCAAGTTCCTGTTTAGCGTCGACCTCCAAGATCTTTTGCTACCATGTGTTTCCTTCATTCCCACCTGGATATCTCTGCTCCCTTCACAAAGCTGCAGATCAATCTTATTGGGTCCTCTAGGATTTTCTCTCTTTCTTCACCCGGCAGCCCCAGTGTGGAGATTCTAGTTCTTCCCAGTGCCTCACATTCAAAAAGTATGTGTTCAGCTGATTCTTCTGCTTCATTGCATTTCCTACATATATTGTCTCTTATTACTCCAATTCTATGTAGGTGTTTTTAAGATAGCAGTGTCCTGTCAATAATCCGACTACCCATCTTATATTTCCTCTGCTAAGTTGTAGAAGTTGTTTAGTGTGCTTCTTGTTTGGTCCTTTTATCAGTTCCTTTGCAAGTCTGCAAACCTGGAGTCTTTTTCCAGTTTTCTATTTGCTTCTTTTGTACCCATTTACCTATTACATGTCGGGCTTGTCTGTAAAAGATCCCACATACAGGTTCTGGGCCTACAAAATGTATCTCTGCTCCTTTTCTGGCCAGTTCATCTGTCCTTTCATTACCTTCTATACCTGCATGCCCTGGTACCCATATTATTTTTACGGTGTTGTACTCTGAGAGCTTCAGGATAACTGAGTGGCAGTACCATACTATTTTGGATGTTATCCGGACAGCCTCTAGTGCCTTAATGGCTGCTTGGCTATCCGTAAAAATGAAAATGTTCTTATCTTTATATTTCATTTTCAGGTTTTCTTCAAGGCACGTGGTGATAGCTAACACCTCCGCTTGAAAGACAGTAGTGTGTCTGCCCAGGCTCATTTGAATTGATCTCTCAGGTCTTTCCCCGTTGATCCCTCCTCCTGTACCACTTACAGTTTTTGAGCCATCAGTCCACCACACTATATCCTCTCTATCGGTCTTCCACTTGTTGATATCCCAGTCTTCCTTTTTTTATTATTTGGGTCTCAAATGGTTTCTCAAAGTTATTCTTTGGTATCATGTAATCAGAAGGCATGTGTAGTACTTCCCCTGTTATAACTCTGTTAATTTTACAGTGTCCTAGATTGGGCCTTTGTGCTTTCCAGCATTCTGTTTGTTCCAATCTATATGAACTCATTCTAGCCTGTCCCTCTATGAAGTTGCATAGAGATGGGAGATCCAGCAATGTATTCAAGGCTTCTGTCGGCGCAGTTTTCATAGCTCCAGTTATAGCTACACATGCCAGTCTCTGCAGACTATTTAATCTGCTGCCGACATTTCCCTGTTTTGCTTTCTCCCACCAAATGATTGAAGCATAGGTTATCAGTGGTCTAATGATCATTGTGTATATCCACATTACCACCGACGGATTTAGACTCCATGTTGTCCCAACAGCTCTCTTACACGCATAGAGTAAGTTCTTGGCCCGGGTTATATTCCTTTCTATATGCGGATTCCAGGTTAGCTTTTTATCTAGCACTACTCCAAGATATAGTACCTGTTCATCCATATAGATTTCTTGCCCAAAGAGCTCAGTGTTCTCTTTCCCTCTAATTTTTTCTTTCTTGTAAAAGGGACCAGAGTTATCTTATTCGGGTTAACGGAAAGTTGTTCCTCCCGACACCAGTTCTCTACAAGGTTAAGTGATCTCTGCATAAGGTCCTGTATGACACTCATCACCTTACCTCGTACTACAATCACTAGGTCGTCTGCATATCCTTGTGTATACATACCCTGTTCGTTGAGCCTGGCTATGATTTTGTCCACTACAAGGTTCCACAACAGAGGAGATAACACTCCTCCCTGAGCACAGCCTCGAGTGGCCCTAACCGTTAGCGTCACGTCAAACAGGGTTGCTTTTATCCTTCTTCCGTCCAGCATAGATTTAATCCATTTTACGACGGTTTTGCTGACCTTGCTCTCTTCTACTGCTTTGATCATAGAGTCATAGGTTATATTACTGAAGGCCCCTTCTATGTCTAGAAATGCCGCCAGTGCTATTTCTTTATATTCTAGGCTTTCCTCTATTTTGCAAACCAATTGATGGAGTGATGCATCAGTGGATCTGCCTGGTCTATATGCAAACTGATTTTCATGTATCATTGAGTTCAGTTGCACAGTTCTTCGGATGTATTTATCCACAATTTTCTCCATTGCTTTCAGCATGAAGGAATTTAAGCATAATGGTCTGTAGGCTTTGGCTTGAGCATAATTCACCCTACCAGGCTTCGGTATAAATACCGCTTTAGCCTCAGACCATGATTTCGGCACGTACCCTAGGGCTAGACTAGCTCTGAATAGGTTCGTCAAGCCCTCAACGAGTATCTTCCGTCCTTCCTGAAGGAGTATCGGAAGTATCTCATCTGGCCCCGGAGCCTTTATGGGTTGAAACTTGTCGATTGCCCATCTCACTTGATTGGGTTTTACTAGTCTTTCGGCACAGTTCCAGTCTGCTCTTCGAGCTTTGGCCTCTGTTCCAATTTCTTCTTCCTCTGTCATCTCCTGAGCCTCAGGAAAATGACACGCCATTAACATCTCTAGCGTGTCCCTCCCTCCCTGAGTAAATGTTCCATCGGATCTTTCCAGTGTTCCTACTTGGTTTATGTGAGTTGCTTTGAGAACCTTCTGAAGCCATGCTGCTTCAGTGTGCGTTTCCACTTTCTCACAGAACAGTCTCCAAGATTTTATCTTTGCTCTCCGTATTTCTAGGTTATACTCAGTGAGTTTCCTATGATATATATTCCACATACCATGTCTAGATGATATTTTATACAAAGCCCTAACCTCTTTTTTCAATTTGGCTAGGTTGTTGTTCCACCACCTGAGGTTTTTGGTGTTGTTCTTTTCTCTGAGAGGACAGTTGTCATGGTATGAGTCTATAATGGCATCCTATAAAAGTTCCACTGCCTCATCCAATTCTCTCTGTCCCCTCACATCAGTTCGGATCTTCTGCACCGCCTGCCCCAGAACTTCTCTGTATCCATCCCAGTTAGTTCTTTTGGGGTCTCTGTACATTTCGATTCTACTTTGTCTCGCATCTATTGCAAATTGGATATGCTGGTGGTCTGCCAGTGATGGTTCCTCCAGCACCTTCCAATCTTTAATGAAATTTGCAATATGCGTAGTGCTCATTGTAATGTCTATTACCTCCCTACGATTCTTATTTATGAATGTAGGCTTATTTGCTAGGTTTAGTATCATGATCTCAGTTCTCATGATAAACTCTAGTAAAGACTCACCTCTTGCATTGCAGTTCGTACTGCCCCATGCCGTGTGGTGTGAATTTGCATCCGCTCCCAGGACTAGATGTTCTCCTTTCCTCTTTGCGTTGCAAATTAAGTTCTCAACTTCTTCTGTTGGAGACAGATTAGTTGAGTCATATGGGAAGTACGCAGAGCCTATAATTATTTCTCTAGGTCCTTCCCAATTTCCAAGTTTTACCTTGGCCACAGTCAAATCCCGTGAACAGTGCTCCTGCAATAGAAGACATTGTAGTTTCCTACTCACAAGAAGGCACGTTCTGGGTATTTCCGATATTGTATCGTACATTAGCTTACCTCCAGATTCCGCCAGTCCTGCTACTTTGCCCTTGGCTACCCATGGCTCCTGAATAAGGGCCACGTCAATAGCCTCGGACTTGAACTTTCTGGCGAAATTGGCCACAGCTACTTTTTTATGTTGAAGGTTGGCCTGAAGTACTTTCAGTACCATCCTTGCCAACATTGGGTTTCGTTTTTCCTTTGATGACCTGAAACCTGATTTGCCCAAGTCCGAGTTTAGGCTTCAGGCTTCTCTTCTTGAGCTCTTCAAAGTCTCGTTCACCAAGGGCCATAACGACTGTCCTTCCCGTTTCGTCAGTTGTTGATGCATTCAGCACCCTCCAATCTTTCGTCAGAATTTTGGTGTCGTGCTGGTGTATTCTGAGGCTACATAACTTAATAAATACATTAATTATAAAAAATAAAAGATCGCGGGTTCAAATCCGGCCGAAGTCGTCGGATTTTTAAGAGCGTTAAAAATCCCTCAGTATGCCTTCCTTCGGAGGGGAAGTAAAGCCGGCGGTGCCATGTCATAGATTTATGGCATGTTAAAGAACCTTCCAATAATTACACCTGTGTGAAGCTAAATTGAATAGGTTAAGAATGTAAACAACGCTCTTAGGTTCCTACGTTCGTTGCCAAGAGCCGACTGCGGTGACGTCTGGTAGCTAAGTTCTGAACTAGTAGTCGTTTACGGTGGCGTTTGGCGGCAAAAGTAGGAACTACTTGAAAATTGATCGTCTGCAGTCCCTACTTGAATCAAAACCGATACACACACTAATACAGTGATCACAATTAACACCGGTTATCAGACAGATTCTACACACAACAAAAGTACACGGGGCTACATGACCACGTTGTCGCAGCCCCTAATCCTAAGAACCAACCAACCAATTATAAAAAATAACTTACAACTATATATAACATTTTTTTGATTACAGTATAACTAATATTTTTAATTTATTATTTGTTTGCTGTTAGTATGCAATTCATTTTAAAGAAATGCTAAATATAATTAATTTTCAATTATACTTTTATTTACTTGTGCAAATGAAGACGTATAAACATTTAGGTGAGGAAAATAAACAATTACAGTAGGCCTACATACGATTTTATTTAAAACCAATTAATTCTAGTGATTAGTTTGGCAAAAAGAATAGACAATTCAAGACAATAGCAGTGCAGCGATGAAATGACTGGGATTTGGGTAGGGTTGGTTGTCGAGGGGGAGCATTGACTTTAATGTGCATGAATAAGATGGCACTGCACGCCGGTACATTACGACTGACAAGTACGATGGGAATATTGGCCCCCGCCATTACAGTTTATTTTTGGCGTGCCCCTAACCGGTTCGTTCAGTACCACAAAGGGGTACGCGTACCCCAGGTTGGGAACCGCTGTTGTATTGAAAAGAGTGGAAAAGTATCGTGTCTGATAGGCAAGGAAAATATGATGATGATAATTGTTGTTTTAAGGGGACTAAGTTCTAGGATATCGGCCCCTAATGGTCTGGGTGACAGCGAAAATGACAATGAAATGGAAACCAGAACGAAAATTAGTGAGACGGAAAAGACTGACAAAAAATAATTCAGATTGAAACTACTCACAAATGGAGAGCGGTAATACTTACAAAAGGGAATTTAGAACGAAAATACTCACAAAAGGAATAGACTGAAAATTACGCATAAAATGTAGGTTAGGTTCAAAATACGAACAAAATGCAATGTAGAGTCGAAATACTTACAAAATGCAAATGAGATTGAAAATGCGTACAAAATGCAATTGAGGTTCAAAATACTTACAAAATACTATTGAAATTGAAAATACACAATGCAATTCATATTGAAAAACTCCCATTTCAGATCCAAAATACTCAGAAAGTGCAATTGATATTCAAAATGCTTACAAAATGCAATTGGAATTGAAATTGCTTACAAAATGTACGGTAGATGCAAACTACTCATTTGGATGGACAATACTTACAAAATGCAATTTAGATTGAAAATACTTACAAACTGTAATTTAGATTCCAAATACCCACAAAATGCCATTGAGAACCAATTTTGCATTTTGAAAAATACGCACAAAATGTAGGTTAGGTTCAAAATACGAACAAAATGCAATGTAGAGTCGAAATACTTTCAAAATGCAACTGATATTCAAAATGCAAAATGCGCATCATACAAAGTGCAATTTAGATTGAAAATACTTGCAAAAAGTGGTTTAGATTGAAAATACTTACAATATGCAATTTAAATTCAAAATACTCACATAAGTTCCACCCCCTATATTGAAAGACTTACTAAAAAGCAATTTAGATTGTCAATCCTTACAAAATGCAATTGAGGTTGAAAACACTCGCAAAATGCAATTGACATCGAGAAGACTTACAAAATGCAACGTAGATTGAAAATATCTACAAAATGGAGTGCAAAAATAAACGCTGAAGGGAATTTAGGTACACGGGGAGCCAATTAACAAAAACAGTGCGGGATTCTTAAAAGAGAAAAGGTTAATGAAAAGAAAACAAGAGGTCTGACCCCTCGAAGAAGGAGGGATCAGGAAAGATGAGACAAGGGCGAATTAAGGCGGGAAAGTGGAAGACTCCCTAGGTTTCGGATACCGTAATACCATCGGGATCGAAAAAGAACAAGAGTTGACCAAGGGAGGTCGACAGGAAATACGACGGAGAGGAGCCCGGCACAAGTAAGTGGATGCAAAGCCAGACTCAGCGGGGGTCCCGTGGTCGCCACTCCACGTCCCACTAGCTGTGAGCCCCTGGGGGGCAAGGAAAATGTTTGAGTTGTTAAGGAATACAACATTAGGCGGCATTATTATTCTAAGCACAGATCTGTATATAATAAATACAATGGATTATTATGGAAGGGAAATATTTCAAGTTTAATGAAAGGTCTCACCGCACATAAACAAATGTTTACGAAACAGATCAAGGAAAATATAGTTGCAGTCCGCGCTTGTTATTGACTTGCACATTTATTAGCCACGAAAGGGAAATCATTTTCTGATGGGGAGTTCCTGTAATAAAAGACATGTGTCCTGAAAAGAAACAACATATAAATTCGGCCTGCTTATCGCAGAGCACAGTGCCGAGAAGAACAAAGGAATTTCGGGCTAATTTTGCTCACAACTGCCCGATAAATCAAAATAATTTGAGTAGTTTTCATTGGTTTTGGATGAAAGTAATGACGTCTGTGATACTGCGGAATTTTTCTTTTTCCGGTGTGGCATTGACAAAGCGTGTGAAATATTTGAGGATTTGACATCTTGAAGAAGCATCCATGAAACTACAATAGGCGAGGTTTTGTTTCTCCAACTGACAGGGGAACGGATTACGGTGTAAAATTCGAATCTGGTTGAAACATAGCATACAATATTCCTACAAAGTTGTATAATGACGTAGTGAAAACCGCACGGGCCACTTTCAATTTTGAACTCCAATATTGAATGCCGAAAGCCTGCCGGGAGACGGCAGTTATCAGTTCGCATCCACTATTGCAAGGATTACAAAGACTAAAAGAGGGAAAAATTGAAAGGTTGTTTTATTTATTTACAATATGGCCAAGCGCAAACCATCACACTATGTTGCATTTTATACTCTAATCGAGAGGGTAGAAGCGTGAGCTGAGGGGAACGTTAAATGTGGGGAATGCAATGCAGCATGGCAGCTCGCTGCCTGGTGGTCACGAACCATTGCATGCTGCTAGGATTCGAGGTCAGCTTTACCTCTTCCCACTACCTCACTCAGGCCATCACCCGGCAGGTTTCGGCGTTCAATATTGGAGTTCAAAATTGAAAGTGGCCCGTGCGGTTTTCACTACGTCATTATACAACTTTGTAGGAATATTGTATGCTAAGTTTCAACCAGATTAGAATTTTACACCGCAATCCGTTCCCTTGTGAGTGAAACATTGAAGGATCTCAATTTAGGATGGGATGGATTGGCAGCTATAACAACAGATGAAGCAAGGAATATGAGTGGTAAAAATACTGGATTAATTGGAAGAATACGAAATGAATTCACTAACATAAATACTGATGTACCTGTTGAATTACACTGCATTATTCTTCAACAAAAGTATTAAATTTACAACATGTGCTGAACACAGTGGCATCTACAATTAATTATATTCGATCTCATGCACTCAGTTCCAGTCATTTCTGACTGACATTGATTGTCATCACCGCGATGTAATTTATCATAGTGAGGTACGCTGGCTTAGTCGGGGTAATATTTTGAAACGCTTCTTTCATCATTATGGGGTTTGAAGCCATTTTTCAGTGTTGCCTTAGTAAACAAAATTTTGTAATTTCATGTAATTTTTTTCAGAATTTGGGTATTGCCCAACTCTTTTGGGTAAATTCGTGTTGACCGGCTGAAAAATAACCAAACTTTTGCTTCTTTCATCATCGTGAAGAAATAAGCACATTTGTGGGCATTAATTAAAAGAAGTGGCAGAATTCGGGGACGAAACTGATTGTGGTATTTAGCAATACTCACAGATTTAAACGCAACATTTAAATATTTGAATAAGGGATTACAAGGGAAAGACGTGCAATTAATTGAAGAGCATAGTTATGTGTTAGCGTCCCAAAATAAATTAACATAATTTCGACAGCAATTAGAGAAGGGCATGTTCCCATACTTTCATGTTGTACTGAGCTTCAAGAAGCAAACTCAAACAGTGCAGTGCCATATGATAGATTTATTAAGTTGATTGATTTACTGAAGGATGAGTTTGAAAATAGATTTAAAGGCCTTTCTGTGAGTGCGGAGAAAATTCATTTGCAGCTGACGTCGGTGATATTCCTGTGCATCTACAAAGCAAAGCCAACTCCGTACAGGCCATGGAGGCCCTGGGAGTAGTGGAAGGTAGAGGCTTCTATTTTTTGTGACATCGGCACTAGATGGGATGGAGTTGTCTACTCCACGCCCGGTCGTCTTTGCTCTCAGGAATTACGCTGGTGGTAGGTTAAGCCTGAGCTCAGACACTACTTGAGGGAAGATGATTTGAAAAGAAAAGGAAAAAGGTTTAGGAGTGGAAACGAACTTAGGCAGAAAGGAAAATAATTCAAGACAAAATAAGTAATAAGGTAGTGAGAGAAAAATATTTTTGTTGCTCAAAGTTTGTGGAAGAAAGGTGAATAAGTGGGAGTCTAAGCGAGAATAACGGAGGGAGCAGCGTGAGCTGAGGTTACCGACAGGCTATCGCTAAGTGCTCTTTCCCTCCCGAGCATGAATTTGAGTACTATGGGGAAGGGTAGTGAACTGGCGAACGTGGGTATGCCAGATGAAAATGACTTATGTACTTTCCCTTCAAAAGGGTGAGATTTTAGAAAGCATTCTGAAATGCTAAAAAGATTTAAATTAACCGAGATAATTTTATTACCCGCCACTGTCGGATCCCCAACTGAAAGACCAAATGCCCCCAGAGTGGGCAGAGGTAAATCACCTTTAGAGCTTTTAGTGATATTTTTATTTTTATTAGTATAAATTATTAGAGAGAACCAATTGTTGCGTTTAACGAAGGCTAAACTCTAACCCAGCAGGGTGCCGACTAATAGTTTAGAAAGGATGAAAAGACCCAACCTAACTTGAACAAAACCTAAATTCCAAACAGTGAATCACAGGACAGAGCGAAAATCTCTTCAAGTAGGAAGCTGGCTTAGCGAGCTATACATGCCTTAATAATTCACTAGAATTAGCTAGAATAGCTAAAAGAAACTTTTTGGGTGATGTTAGCAGAAGTTTTGCTCTAAACGCAACAAATGATTGATTTTGTAACAATCTCAGCATTTACTGCCTTTCATTGTTTCCTTGAAGGTAAAACCAATTCGAGTGAAAAGATTGGGAAGGAAAGGTCCTGCCTAACAGCTCTCCGAGCAATAGAAGGAGAAAAAAACAAATAAAGATTTTATTTAACAAAGTGAGGAAGTTAAAGAACACTATTAATTTAGATCTCTGATCTATTTTGAGCTAAAAAAAGAAGTTTTTGTTTTTGAACAAATTGAAGGTCTCAGACCTATGACAAACAATAAAAAACCTTACAACGGTTTTTGAACTACGCTTACAATTAAAAGGTCTAGGACCTATAATAACACTACTAAGGGACTTACAATTTGGTTTATTATTTCGTTAGTTTGGTTAGGTAGAATACCAATATTTCAAAAATGCTTTTGGAATGCCCTTGTAGCAAGCGAAATGGCTATACATTCCTGGGCACAGCAGGAGAAGAAATAGGAGATTAATAAGTGGATTTATAACCACTAGTATTTATACAGACTTTAAGAGATGCTAAATTCAACTGGGGCAGGTCGCATTAACGAAACCTGGATTTCACAAAATTAATTATAGATGTTTAACAATTAGAAAATTCTAACTTCCTGGACGCAGCAGGAAAAAATGCTTATTAAAATGTGGGTTTATAACCACATGGATATTTTTTCAGAGTGAATAAATGTTATGTTTAACAAAAGTGGGGGGGGGGGGAGGGGGGCTATATACAGACCAAGTCTCATTGAGATACAAGAAAATAATTTAAATATACTCTAAATTGTTAGTAAAGGAAATTGGAAGCATAGGAAATGGGGATCAGAGTCCTGACTGATTTTACTAGTTCGAGCGAACGCGACGCGGAAGAAGCCACACATTCACTTTTAAAGCACTGAAAGTTTATAGAACATAAGCAAAATGTTCCTATTGCAGTTTTATGGAGATGCACTGAGTTGAACTTTAATATGTTTCTGGCGTTATAGAGTTTTAGGTTGTAATTAATAGTTCCATTTAACTTTAATTTGGCAGTAATTTTGACGGTGTTGAATACAGATTTTCACAGATTAGAGTCTATTGCGAATGGAAAATTCCAGAACTGTAGTTACAGTTTAAAGGAGCAAGTAGAGATCCCTCGAAAGCAGACAAGTTATGTTTTAAACAGCTAGAATTTGGCATAAATCCCTCGTTGCAGGGAAGGTATCCCTTTATTTAGTACAAAAAATGCTAGATTTCATGACTTTACTAGCGAGCCTAGTTGGCTAAGCATGACATAAGATCCCACGGGGAGCAGTTATAGAAAGTTGCACAATATTGTGAAATTCAAATACTGCCTATAAAGCTAATTAAAAGCATTCAGAATTTGTTTAAAACTTTTTAAGACATGGTTAAAATCACTTGAAGACAGTACTTAGCTTTTCATCGTGGATATGATGTTTCCTGCAGCCGATAGACAAAACTTTCAGACATGGTGTCGATTTAAAATGACCTCATGTGGAAAGACGGCGAGCCTCTTGAGAGAGGACTAAACTTTTCACTTAAGCGTCCAGAAGAGAAGTGAGAGAGGGTCACAACCACTCCGATAGCCAGCGTTAGGAGGAGAAGGGAGGGGTAAACATAAGAAGCTATGCACTGTAGGGAACATAGAAAAAATAAATAAAAATTCGACACAGCGAGAATTTGATACATCAAATAAAATCTTCATGGAGATGGTAGATGACGACAAGGGAGACATCTGCTTGAGTGGGTTGAAACCATTCTTGAAATTGCTGAATTCAAAAGCTTCGACAGGTTGCCGCGTGGTGAGCTGTTGGAGATTGCAGGCAATACACAACTGAAACAGACTTTAACATAAAAATACGTGTTCAATGAAAAGGGAATACATAAAGGGTCACTGTTGGTGTCTGCGAGAAGGGAAATAAAAGAACTAATGAAAAAGAAGAAGCAAAGAGCAGCGACTGCTAACTCTAATTAAACGTGTATTCCAAGGAATGCATCACCTGGTACTCATTTCTGGTGTAGGCTGAGTGAACCCCAGGGCTATTTGCGTTTCCGAAAGTGGAAGTTTTGTTTCTAAAATCCACTACCTGGGTGGGGATCGAATCCGCTCCCTTTCAGTTAGAAGCTCATCGCCTCTACCGACTGCGCCATGCAGCCCCCTCCTGTTCAATTACAGGTAGAATTAATTGAAGCTCAGTGTTGCTCCCAAAGTTCGCGGAGGGAAATCTCATTAACTTTTACAAGGCGCTTAGTAAGGAAGATTTTCCGGCTTTCTTAAAATTTGCGAGAAAATGCATGTGTGCGTTCTTTAGTACATACCATTGTAGTTCATGAAATCAAAATTACATTCCCGGAACACCTACATTCCATTCAGAGGGTGTCTGTGTGAATTCTGTCTCCAAGCTTTTGAACACTGACACCTGAACACTGAGAGTGTTCAGTTGGTAAGTTCATCCAAAGTTACAGAAAATGTTTGCTTTTCTCAATTTCTTTTGCATTGTGTGTCAGGTTGTTGTTTGTATTGTCGAATAACCGTGTGGGAGGTTAGTTGGTTGGAGGTTGAAAAAGTTGACACCTGGGTGAATGGATGTATTTGTTAGGGAAGGACGGGTGGGTAATGTTACACTGCGGGGAAGCCTGTTTTAGGAATCTGCCATTCGGCCCGCCCGAAAATTAAGTTGAGCACCCCTGCTTTAAGGGGTTATTACCGAAAAATAAATGCTACCTGTACTTTAGTGCGCACATGATATACTCCTGTGTGACTTCTAACGTAGGAACGGAAAGGAAGAGGCTCAAAGGGAAATGAACGCACGAATGTTAATACTGAAATCATTAATTACATACCAGTGCTTCTGGTGCATTCGACTGAATTAAAACTACCGTACAAATAAATCTCATGCTAATGTTGCTTCCATTAGGGACTTCCGGCATAAACAAATGTATGTAGAACGTCTGACGTAAGAATAGGAATATGCAATGTGCCATAGACTTGTTCTGTTTCAAATACATTATGCCTGTGACCAATTGGAACAGTGATAAAGGGATTCATAGAACAGGGAAAATATTCTTGAACAATTTGAAACTGTGATGTCGGTCAGACCATTCAACATCCCTCGGCCAGTTTCAGTTCTTTTTGCACACTTCAAACCAATGGTGACCATTAGTGGCTGTGAAGTTATCTGTATATGTCTTTTCTCATTCGGTTTGCTCCATAATAAACTAAGAGTCACTCAATTTGTTTTCATGGAATTTGGGTTTTGATTAAGGTTGATGACTGGTTTGAACTATAAAACTCAGTTTGATTCGAAGGCAAACTTTAAATGCTATTTGTAGGACACTATAAGGGTACAATGCTAATCATTGTTAATAATGTTAATAAGATTTACGAAAACTCAAGTTCTTTGTTCTAATAAACATAATAAATAACTGGCAAAATCATAATTTTCCCGCAAATTATCCAAAAAATGGTGGTGGAAGTGAGTGTTGTTTTAATGTCCGAGGGGAAGAATAGGATCTGCCAAATGTAGGGGTGCTGCCTATGTCACCTACTTCCGTGTCCGCAGCAACAATGAAACTTTTAGTAATTGCACAGAACTGCTTTCAACAAAAGTTCGTTGTTAATTTATTTTAGGGGGTTGGAACATCTTGTTCATCAGCCCCGTGTAGTGGTATGTGTATTGAACTTTTCTGAAAACCTGTATTATGTGATGACTGATAGTGTGTGTAACTGTATTAGGGACAGGGATGGAGTAGGTGCATCAGTACTTGAAGTAAGGTACTATCCCGGCTCTTGTCCGGTAGGAGTGTAGAAAAACCCAGGGAAAACCAGACTCAGGTTAGCCGCTGTCATCGGCGAGATTCCAACCTGCGATCTCCGGATGTTTCTGTGACTGCCCTCGAGGCCATGGTGCACGACTTAACGAGTACGGATACACTGCGGGGAAGCCTGTTTTGGGAAGCCGAATTCCAACTTAATTTACCATTTTTTTGGAAGTTTGTTCACATATTGTACCCTTTCGGTCCTGGGACTAGAAAGGCCACATTAGTTGTCTACCAGTGAGGACTTTCCTGGACTAATTATCTCGGATCTGATATAGCTTCAAATATAGGAATCCACAGCATTTTTCGTTGCAAAGGAAGACTCGGAACATTGTTGCTTCGTTGAAACAAGGCAAAAGTTTGCGAAATCATTGTCGACAGTCACACGGAAGGTTTAATCCTCTGCACAATGCAGGGGAGTACAAATGTTTCCTGTCGGTCACTCAGCTAGCAGACTTTCACAGAAACAGCCTCGAGCGACAACAACTTCCTCTTGCACTGTCAATGAACGAACCGAGACAGAGTGATACTGCATGTAGCTAGCCGCTATGAACTCAGAAAAGAAATGCCTAGGCTAGTTTTAATGTCAAGTAGTGGACAGAGCGCGACCCCGGTATAGATAGTCCTATTCTACAATAGATGGCCCCGAAGTTAATGGGTACATACGGCATGCGATACTATTGTTATATACCTTTCTTCGATTTGTTGGGTGTTAAGATCGTAGTGGGTACACACGTATGTGGTGATAGCTAGCCGGTAGCAAAGGTTGCATTCCCCAACAGCGTGTATTGCTGGCCGGTATTAGACTACACTATCAAAGAAATTTGTCAAATAAATTTTATAAAACTTAACTTTTATAAGGTGCGTTCAAAAAGTAACGAGCCGGAGGCTGTAATGTGCAAACCGGTGGCGACATCGGCTAATCGTGGCGTGTGTAACGAGGTGTGGTTCCGACCAGAGCGTGGAAGGTCACAGCCCGTCACTAGAGGACACGCGTGCACATCACGTGACGATACAAAGCGAGCCGCAGCATGCATCAATCGCCCAACCAAACCAAGACAGTGGGCCATTCGACGTGCTTCCTGGTGTGGTTGAAGACTGTGGGGCACCCATTGGGCACACACATTCGGCAAGTGCAGTCGTTCCTTCATGATGGTGTGCACACTTCCGACGCTCAATCCGACTACGGCAGCTATGGGGTTCACTGTTACTCGGCGGTCCTGGATAATGAGTGCATCAACCAGCTGGACGTTGTCATCGGTATTGTAGGGGTGTGCCCCAGACCGGGCATCATTGGCTAACGACACCCGTCCTTCCCTGAAGCGCTTGTGTCACGCCTTGACCCTAGCAAGGGGCATGCAGTGTTCGCTGTACACTTGTGACATTCGGCGATGAATGCCCGTTCCCCCTACTCCTTTCGCTGTCAGAAACCGAACAACACTTCTTTGCTCTTCGTTTGACGCCTCCATATCACTGTTTGCTATGCGACTGGCAGCGTTGGACGATTGATGCATGCTGCTGCTCGCTTTGTATCGTCACGTGACGTGCACGCGTGCCCTCTAGCGACGGGCTGTGACCTTCCACGCTCTGGTCGGAACCACACCTTGTCACACACGCCACGATTAGCCGATGTCGTCACCGGTTTGCGCATTACAGCCTCCGGCTCGTTACTTTTTGAACGCACCTTATATAAAAGTTTTACAGAGCAATCACCACACCATTACACTACATATAATATTTTATCATTAGATTTGGTTACATGTATTAAAAAGGAAGCTTGTAGTTTAACGTGACCGTTAATCTAGAGATCATGAGCCTCGGGACCTCCTTTTTACGTGGAATCCGAACCACAGGACATGGCATTTCACTTCGTAAATCTCACATGCATTGACCGGGAATCGAACCCGGACCGCCTTGGTGAGAGGCATACAGCTAGGTTACATGTATTACATAACGGTAAAGATAAAGTGCTTGTAATACCATAAGTGAAAGTGACGAATTATAATACAAATATTATAACATAAAATACACTACCATTCACGTCTTCATTTCAGCAAGTTTAACAACTGTATTTAAATTCTTCTTTATGTCCTGTAATGTGCGTTCTATCTCTTATTTATGTTTTTACATTTTTCGCTTTTTCACTATCGTTTTACCCTCCAGGGTTGGCTTTTACCACGGACTAAGCGAGGGATCCCACCTCTACTGCCACTGAGGGCAGTGTCCTGGAGCTTGAGACTCTGATTCTGGGATACAACTGAGGTGTGTGACCAGCACTACGCCCAGGCGGCCTCACCTGCAAAGCGATCAGGGGGCCTGATGAAGGGATGGGAAGAGTGGGATGGTTAGGCAAGGAAGTGGGAAGGAGGCGGCCGTGGCCTTACATTAGGAACCATCCTGGCATTTGCCCGAAGACGAAGTGGGAAACCACGGAAAACCACTTCGAGGATGGCTGAGGTGGGAATCGAACCCCCTCTACTCATTTGGGCCACCTGAGGCTGAGTAGACCCCGTTCCAGTCCTCATACCACTTTTCAAATTTCGTGGCAGAGCCGGGAATCCAACCCAGGACCTCCGGGGCGGCGTTTTTACATTTTTATACCATTTATTATCAAGGGCGGCCGCACCTTATGTGCTGACGTGCTGCAGCACATTGTTTTATTTTAAAATAAATTACTTTAACAATAGTATCTTTAATCAAATACAGCGCGTTAAAAAAGACGTCCACCCAGAATAAGAAATATTCCAATTCCCCTCACTGGTCGTTCGCTCGTCTCCCCGTCCGGCACTCGCTGTGTACATCGCAGCTCAGCGAGAATTTCTACGTTTATCGTCAGCCAACATGAACTTTGCCTTTTGCGCATTCGTGCCCAACTTTTGCGTTGTACTGTTGGGACAAGAGCACAAGACTAGAGCCAAGGTATCACAACGATTGTTCGTTCGACCACAGAGTGGCAGCACTGGTCACACGAAATGAGAACCTGGCCGGTGGCACCTCCTAGACTCTGCATTCATCACAGAAACACAGGTTATCAGACCACTTCAATACTTCAAGATCGCTCAAAGCAAACGGGGGAAAAATACAGGAAGCTATTAGCTGTTCCCACCAGAAGGAATTTCAATACTCCCAACTTACTTTTGAGTGTTTCTGCGTGAATGTTGCTAAATGTTGTTATTGTTTAGAGGTGGGGGTTACAGCACACAACTGATTTTCTACCCCAACCGCAACTGTTTATTATGTAAAATTTCATGCATTTCACACTCTGATATGGGCTAGCTGCGTGGCTAAGCGGTAGCGTTCTTGCTTGCTGTGCCGAAGGTTGCAGGATCGAATCCTGGCGCAGTCAACTGGCATTTGATGGTGCGCATATGAGAGAGAGCCGTGTCGGTAGATTTACTGGCACGTAAAGACCCCCTTCGGGGCAAAATTCCGGCACCCCGGCGTCTCTAAAAGCCGCAGTAGTAGTCGAAAGGGGCGTAAGATATATATCATTATCTTATTATATAATACGCTAAGGTGTATGTTTCACAAAACTCAAGCTCCTAAACCAGCAGGAGTTAGAAGGTGTGGTTTGCATCTTCCAAATCGTCTCAATAGTACAGAAATGATCTTGCATTTCTTGAAAAGTCAACGGAAATATATTTATTTGTTCATAAAGTGCTTTTAAACAAATAACAAAGACGATAGCCTCTGGCAGAACTGTTTCGCGTAAAGCCCGCATAGCACTAGAGCCGGGCTGGTAGTCTGCACACATGGGGCGCACACAACTCATTATGCGAGATTTCTCGCACGGGTCCGCTAGTTATTATTAATACACTCGGATATGAGCACCTTTGTTGTGGTGATATTTCAGCAGTTATGATCCACCAGTTTGGTTTGAATATTTTATCAAAGATAACATGACGCTGAAATTTTGATGTGTAATATCTTTCCACTCGGTCGCAGGATATTTTTGTGGGTGTGATTTAAAAAAAATGGGACGGAAGTGGATCGGACGGAAGTGTGTAAGACGCACTGCCAGCTAGATCGTATCCCTCCTCGCTGCTTTGATCCAGCTGGCAGTGGTACTATGTGGAATGTATATAACATACGGATTACTTCAAGGTTTGGAGGCGCCATTACAGATATTTCTACAATGAATCATCATCAAGTTGTCGTTCTTTGGTGTAAAAATATTCATTAAATCATATTTGCTGAAAACAATTATGATTTATTAAGAGTCTGTTTTTCAATCTCTGGATAAAAGTGATGGGCATCCACTCGCCGAGTAACTTTCCTCAACACTTTCATACGGAACGGTAAACGCTCATGCGAACTCTGGTGTCAAATCATTAAAACACAAACCACATGTCTTCGTATCAGTATTTAAACGACGATATGCTTTTATCTGACACATTGTAACTAGTCGGCAAAGCCGGTATTATGTTTCAGCACAATGGTTATTCAGATATTAACCCACATTGCGGTAATGCAGTGATCAATGTAATATATATCGATGATTTTATGCGGGAACTGGGCTAGCCTTTCATATACCACTATAGGAATTCCTTTTACTGTCAAGAAGGCGTATTCATGACTAACTTAAAACTCAATTCCATGCAGGAACATTATCGAAAAAAAAAAAGGAAAGTATGAATGGAGCTTAGGAAAATTCTTCCATACTATTACCGGCACGTGAAAATGAGTACCTGTCTTGTATTCCAAATGTATGTGGTGTTAATGGCTATGTGGATAACATCTTGGTCTGCAAATCATGAGGTCTCAGGTTCGAACGACCAATCCTGGCAATTATTTTTGCTACCGGATTATTAATTTAAACGATATATATGATAACAGTATGCATCATTTTAACAGAATCTACATGAAATTACGATTTATCTAATTTTAATTACAATAGTTTGCACCAAGCAGGAGTTGGGAAATTTGATTGTATTGAACATTATTTCTAGTAGTCTATAGATAGACTAGAGACTATGGTTTCATTCCTCCACTTAATTTACAATATATTAAGTGATGTTTGTTCAAACAAGTGTGACAGTAGCATATCTCCAATTCAATCTATACATTCATCATAGTGAAACGTTTTGCTAGCTCCTAACTGTTGGGTGAGAAATGTAACTGTTTACCTTTGCCTAAGCTATGTTGTTTTAATGGGCGCCAAGACCTCAATGCAATGTTGAAATCAAAATTTGTATTTAACAACGTCTAGCTCTGGCGGAACACATTCAAGACTCTATTCACTCAGATCGTGGTATGATTTGATCATTAACCCAACAAACAATTGTATCAGGAGAAGGAATTGGTCTATATCTAATGCTACCTACTGAAAGCAAAGATTGCATTGTAAAAGAAATGAATTTATTATATAAAACAAGTATAGCAAAATTAATAATAATAAGTATAAAATTTAAATAGGAGCGTTGCGATTTTAATATTACCGATAGAAAATTACGTGAAAACGGAGTTTGATAAATTGATTTTACTCTTATTTCCAAGCTATGAAGTTACTGAAATATGAAATGTAAAACAAAGAAAATGAGAGATTGCGTATTTCTGCGTCATTGGCGCTTACCACTGGAAATGCCCGAAGCCTTTCCCTCGTACTGGATGATGGTGTGTGCTTCCCACAGTCTCCTGGACGTCGCCATCTTCTTCGTTATTTGATGATATTCTGGTAGATTAGATAATTCTATGGTCCGTACATCGGACCCAAACACTCGTATAACCACACTGGTTAAGTTTTACCAAAGTTAGTCTTCCACTCCACGGAACATCGGAGCGATTCCCGCGTACAACCGTACTCGTTAAATTCTATACAGATAGTCCTCGTTCCACGGCGCGTCGAACGATATATTCACCTGTCGGCTCCCCCACTCCGGAGCCGTCTACTAGCTTACGTCGTCGCCACTGATTGGCTGCACCCTACGCGCTAGATCCCCACTCCTTCCTCATTACACTCCGCGGGAGGGAGAAGTCGATTTCCGTTCCAACAATTCGCCTTTCCTGGACGATGCGAGCCCGCTTGCGTAATACTTCTCGACAGGAATCAGCTTGTATTTGAATTCCCAGTGAGTCATCTCTCTCAAATACCCTAACTGACAAAAACTCCGTAAAATTCCGTAATCAGATAATTTTCTATGATATCGTCGTTCGTAATAATTTGCATGATAGCGTTTTCTAAGACATAGAAAACCTATCTGAATGCTAATAATTTTTATAAAATGCTCCGAAAATATCTAAATAATAATTATAATAAATTAATAATAATAATAATAAATTAACATGAAAAATTCTCTTGGCTGAACAATTTGCCGCGTAAATAAATATAGAATGGCTTCCTACTGACTTATGCCAGTTGCATAAAAACCCCACGAAAACACGTTACATATTCGCCTCGGATCATCGGATGATTTACCGTGACGACGGTCCATTATCCGATTATCCCAGACACGTTAATAAACCCCATCCAAAATACATATTACATAAATGAAATCTCCCTAAATTACAGATATATACACTCATAATTTTTCTTCAAGCACTTTGCGTCAAAGTTTGTTGTCACTATGGATTGCACTTTGCAACCAGTCCAATGTTTCTCATATAAAATAGTGTTCCACGGATATTTCCGCCTCTCAAATTCCTCTATGTTGGAGAAATAGACATAATAAATGTGTGAGCACTATGTATTTTTGATGTCATATCACACGCATTGAAGGTGTTCTGATATATTTATATCACCATAGAACTTCCTAATTTCACTGGAGGTCCCTTCCTTATGGTGAAATTTAATCTCACTTATCACAGAGCACACGATCACACTATTGTGGCAGCGCCTCGTGACCATAATACTTAATCTCTCTTTAATGATGATTAAATTAATATTGACTTCTGAAAAAAAAAAAACAGTAAATGTGCATTACATATAACACCAAATATTTCTGTGCCGTAATCGCCCTGTCTTGTTAAGTTCCCTTAGACCATATTCTACTTAATACTAGTTCTCAACACAGATCAGTTCTTCTCACACAAATAATACCTCTGTACAAATTATCTTAAATTACACACTTACAAATCTTACATGGCGAGGCCGTAAACAGAAATCACGTGTGCTGATATGTATGAGTTTCATGAAGGACTGTCTCGCATTCTGATGGCCCATCTTTTGCCTCGTGGACGCCTTAAGCAAAAATACCATGTACAAGCGCTCACCCATCTCTTGGAGGCAAATGGGAATTCACCAGCGCTACCAAATTCTGGCCTTGGTGTATCGAGACATTTTAGTGCTCAAGAGCATCCGACAATCCCGTCATATTTCCCTGTACCTTAAAAACTCTCATTTACTTACATACTACCCCCCTGTGTGACTTCTGATACGCCTGCCTTGAAGACCAGATCTTCCACGCACCAGACACCACACTTACTCATTTGATAGGCTGGCTCGCCAGCTAAACACACTCACTTTATGACATATTTTCGTAGACTATGTATATTATACGTTCCGTATAATCTGTTTCCCTCACTATTCTCCAGCACATATGCTGTTTTCCCAATACGTTTGGAAACTATAAATGTTTCTGCGTCACCTGCTTCCAACCTTGCAAGTGGCTCCCTTAAATGAACGTCATCACGTTGCTCTGCCTACCTATTTCTCAGTGCCTGTAACGATGCCCTGTTGCTACTGTCCACACATGCTAACCCTACTTTCCTCTGGTGTAACACCTCTACTTGACACTCTATGACCTAAAAATGTCACTTCTGACTGACAGAATGACGACTTAGACAGCTTCAAAGTGAACCCTGCCTGATCTAACTTCTGAAAAACTATACTTAAATGACATAGATGCTCCTCAAAACTGCGTGAACTAATTACCATATCATCAATGTAAATGGTTACAAACTCTCCTGTGTCATCCCCTAATGCGATGTTTAAAGCCCTAATTAAAGCTGCTGAACTACTCTTTAACCCATAAGGTGTTCTACAAAATTGATAAAGGTTATATTTATGACTAAAAGCTGTAAATGGTCTATCTTCGTACATAAGTGGCACTTGCCAAAAACTGGAACTCAAATCTACACAAGTGAAATACTTCTTCCCCTCAAATGTTTGCATTAATTCCTCTATTGACATAGATTTCAGCTGATCTGAACTAATTCTACTGTTAACCAAACGAGCGTCTAAACAAATACGAACAGTGCCGTCGGTCTTGGGTACCGTGATCAAAGAATTAACATATGGACTGTTAGAGTGCTCAATAATCCCATCTTCAAGCATCTGGTTAATTTGTGCCTCAACTGCACTCTGATAAGCGAAAGGTACAGGATATCTATGTCCTGTGAATACTGACCTATCAATAACGTTCAATGAATGTGTATAGCAATTGGCCATACCAATGCGATCCTCAAAAACTCTCCTATTACACAATAACACATCATAGAGCCGAACACATTGTTCCACCTCTATATTACCCTGAAATGCAGCATCACGTAACGAGTCCTCTAGACTTCCGTTCGTAATCACACTGCCCACAAAACATGGAGAACCCCGCTCTACGGCTGGCGATATCTCATTTAAAGTACAAATCACACCTACAATACTACTCCTCTGAATATGGTCATTGAACGCTACTTCTACTTCAGAATTTCCCCATTTAAATTTCAAACTCCCTACATCATAACATAAGTTACCAGACACTCTACTTAGCCACTCTGAACCCAAGATAACACTGAATACTAAATTTGGAATTACAAGGCAAATCTGCTTCTCTACATGATTATTAATTTTAATGTCTACTAAAACTTGCTTAGAAATTACTTTAGACCTCTTCCCAACAGCTGTGATAACAAAAGTGCTTTTAATTGGCATCTCCTCAAAATTTACTCCAGTTCCTTTCATTTTATCATAAAATGCACTACTTATGCAACTCTTCATACAACCACTATCAATTAAAACATCTGTGTACGCCTCGGACACGTTAAATTTAACTATGGGGCTCTTACTAACCACTTCCTGAATAATACCTTCATCATTTAGTTCATGTAATAATTCATTTCTCACATTTAGGTCATAGGGTTCCTGTATAATTGTATGGACAGGGCATGCTACAGACTGAGATTCTGACCTTACTTCGCAGCCTGGTTCGCGTTTAAAGAACCGCTACAGCTGGCCGTAGTACTAGTTACTACTGCACTGGTCTGGTTGTTCTGAGTTGTGTTGTCATTGTTTGGCTGTATATTACTACCACTAGGCTGTCCTCTTCCTTGACCCCTATTCTGGTTGTAATTATTGTCATTATAATTTCTCCCTTGATTTCCCCTGAAATCATTGTTTCTCCCTTGATTTCCCCTGTAATCATTGTTCCTCCCTTGATTTCCCCTGAAATCATTGTTCCTCCCTTGATACTGATTACCATAGCCATTTCCTCTGTTCTGATTTAACTGATTATTATTATTTCTATTTTGAGCGTTGGCCCCTTCGCCACCGTTCCCTTGAACTTCTTGATGCCTGGCTTCATTAGGTCTATTATTATTATTACCCTGGTTCCGATTGAAATTGTCATCATAACCCCCTCTCCCTAGTGCATCAAATGTGCTTAACAAATTTTCTACTTGTGATATAGTCTTTACATTCTGGATACAAGCAGCCTCCTTGATCCTATAGGGAAAGTGCCTAAGTAGCAACCTTACCACATCACTTTCCTCCTTCAAGCCATCCAGATATTTACACACTAATACCTGCCCTAAAAAGTATTCGGTCATGGTGGAGCTTCCTTTAGGGTTATATTTACCACACACTACTCCCTCACGATGCTGCGACTGAATAACCTCATTCCAGAACTTTTCACAGAATTTCATTTTAAAATCATTGATATCAGTAAACTTGTCTCTGTAGACAGCAAACCAATTCCTCGTTTCCCCCACAAACACTTGTTCTAAAATTTCAACTACCTGGCACCACTCAATACTACCATTTTCCAACCTCTCCCCGAATTTATTTTCTATAGTGTTCATGAACTCCATTGGGCACCCCTGTCGATTGCTGAACTTACCCAGTTCTACCTCCCTGTGTGTGCTATTCACAAAAACTGGCCTATTCTGACTATTTTCTTGCCTGATCCTAGCTTTTAATTTTAATTCTAATTCTGCGATTTTCTCCTCAGCCTTCCTCTCAATACTGTTTACTGTTAATTTAATGTTTCCTTCTGATTCTTCTACTTTATCATATAGCTTTGCTTGTTTCTCCTCAATCTTGCTAATGCTCTCTTTATTACTCTCTCTTAAATCATTTACTTCTGCAACTATTTGTGAGTGGACTTTCTCAATTCTACCCCCCAGCTGTTCCTTAACCTCTTTAGTAGCTACCTGAATTTTGTCAATTTCTCCCCCCAATTGCTTTTTGACCTGCTGTGTTTCCAGTTGCACTAGTTCTTTTAAATTTTCAGCCTGTGTACTGATTCTAATTTCCAACTCCTCCTGTACTTTTCCTAATTTTCTGTCTACATCTGCAATAATCTCTTTAGCCTTTTCTTCCATCACCCCCCTGATCTCACCTCTAATCAGTTCGAATTTGTCACTCATTTCCCTACTGTTTTGTTCTAATTTAGCATTTAAAGTTTCAGTACTCTCTCTATTTTCCTTACTGTTTTGTTCTAATCTGGCGTTTAAACTATCGCTCAATTCCCTATTACTCTCTTTATTTTCCCTACTGTTTTGTTCTAGTTTAGCGTTATTCTGTTCTAACTTTGCATTTAAAGCTTCTGTACTTTCTTTATTTTCCCTACTGTTTTGTTCTAATTTAGCGTTATTCTGTTCTAACTTTGCATTTAAGGCATCACTACTAACTTTGTTCTGATACATAAACTCGAGAAGTAAAGTTTTTAATTCTGGTTGGCCGCCTACACTCCCTGTTTCAGTATCGGGATTTACCTCCGCTACCCCGGTACTACCATCACTCGACATACTGCTCGTATCATCACTCTCCCGTTGATGACCACTACGTAACCTCATCTGTCTTTCTTTCTCATCCCCCATAATTTTTTTTTTAGCGTATGGCTTTTAGTGCCGGGAGTGTCCGAGGACATGTTCGGCTCGCCAGTTTTGTAGCTGCTTCGAGACGGACACCCAATGGGTGAACTACAAGTACCGTTGGGGAGGGAAGGAGGGAAGTTGGATTGTAAGGACGAGGAGTTGGAAGGTAGCGGCTGTGGCCTATAGTTAGGGACCAACCCCGGCATTTGCCTGGAAGGAAGATGGGAAACCACAGAAGACCATCTTCAAGGTTGCCGGCGGGGGGATTCGAACCTCCTCGCCTCCCGGATGTGAGCGACTGCCATCAGTCATGCCGCAACCACCACGGCTAACTCACCCGGTATCCCCCATAATGATATACACTGATACAGACAAATAACCCCCAAAATACAGGCACAGAAATATATACCCTTCTCCTTCCACAAATGTTATTAGGTTTTCAGCCCCAAGTTGTCGGCGACAAATGAAACGTTTTGCTAGCTCCTAACTGTTGGGTGAGAAATGTAACTGTTTACCTTTGCCTAAGCTATGTTGTTTTAATGGGCGCCAAGACCTCAATGCAATGTTGAAATCTAAATTTGTATTTAACAACGTCTAGCTCTGGCAGAACACATTCAAGACGCTATTCACTCAGATCGTGGTATGATTTGATCATTAACCCAACAAACAATTGTATCAGGAGAAGGAATTGGTCTATATCTAATGCTACCTACTGAAAGCAAAGATTGCATTGTAAAAGAAATGAATTTATTATATAAAACAAGTATAGCAAAATTAATAATAATAAGTATAAAATTTAAATTGGAGCGTTGCGATTTTAATATTACCGATAGAAAATTACGTGAAAACGGAGTTTGATAAATTGATTTTACTCTTATTTCCAAGCTATGAAGTTACTGAAATATGAAATGTAAAACAAAGAAAATGAGAGATTGCGTATTTCTGCGTCATTGGCGCTTACCACTGGAAATGCCCGAAGCCTTTCCCTCGTACTGGATGATGGTGTGTGCTTCCCACAGTCTCCTGGACGTCGCCATCTTCTTCGTTATTTGATGATATTCTGGTAGATTAGATAATTCTATGGTCCGTACATCGGACCCAAACACTCGTATAACCACACTGGTTAAGTTTTACCAAAGTTAGTCTTCCACTCCACGGAACATCGGAGCGATTCCCGCGTACAACCGTACTCGTTAAATTCTATACAGATAGTCCTCGTTCCACGGCGCGTCGAACGATATATTCACCTGTCGGCTCCCCCACTCCGGAGCCGTCTACTAGCTTACGTCGTCGCCACTGATTGGCTGCACCCTACGCGCTAGATCCCCACTCCTTCCTCATTACACTCCGCGGGAGGGAGAAGTCGATTTCCGTTCCAACAATTCGCCTTTCCTGGACGATGCGAGCCCGCTTGCGTAATACTTCTCGACAGGAATCAGCTTGTATTTGAATTCCCAGTGAGTCATCTCTCTCAAATACCCTAACTGACAAAAACTCCGTAAAATTCCGTAATCAGATAATTTTCTATGATATCGTCGTTCGTAATAATTTGCATGATAGCGTTTTCTAAGACATAGAAAACCTATCTGAGTGCTAATAATTTTCATAAAATGCTCCGAAAATATCTAAATAATAATTATAATAAATTAATAATAATAATAATAAATTAACATGAAAAATTCTCTTGGCTGAACAATTTGCCGCGTAAATAAATATAGAATGGCTTCCTACTGACTTATGCCAGTTGCATAAAAACCCCACGAAAACACGTTACAATAGCACCAGTATGAAAACGGAGCGTAAATTAGCATTTTAAGAATGTCCAAGCTGTGTAGTATACGAGTAGGATAACATGTCAGATGACTTCACATACATTTCATCTCAATTTCACAGTAGGATAACATGTCAGATGTTACACAACATATGCGACTACTGTAAGGCTCGTCTCTTTTTTTTATAAAATAAATTTTATAAAACCACCTTTTATAAAAGATTTAGCCATTACATTGTCGTATCTGTTATAAAAGTTCTTTAGTCAAAGATCTTTGTAAAATTTCTTTGATCGTGTAATATTGGCCTAACGTACAGTAGATACTGGAACTCTAGTACAATTTGGGATTCATTATTTTTATGTTTTTTCCTGTATTTTTCTTAAATTCGAATAACAGTCATCCCTCACGCCCATTTGAAAGTTTGTATGGTAGTAACAACTTCCAGACCATTCATTAGGAAGGCCGTTTTTCTGGAAGCCTTATGATATTAATTACTGCTTCTTATTAATTAATTCGGGGAGAATATGCAACATATGATTCTCAGAGCGAGTATCTATTATAATATAATACGCTAAGTTCATCCGACAGAAAACTCAAGCTCCTGAACCAGAAAGAGTTAGAAGGTGCGTTTTGTGGCAAAATCTTCCAAATCGTCTCAATAGTACTCTACAGGAAAAATCTTGCATATCTTGAAAAGTCGACGGAAATATATTTATTTGTTTAAAAAGAGTGTTAAAACAAATAAACAAGACCATAGCCCCTGGCAGAACTGCGTCACATGCAGCCCGCATAACACTAAACCCGGGCGGGTAGTCTGTACACATGGGGCCGACACAACCCATTGTGCATTGAAAAAAATATAAAAAAGGAATTACCCCCAACAGTGACGAATTGCTCTCTGATCTTATAAATATCGACAATTTGTTTAAACAAACAAACATATTTATGAAACCCCGCATAGCAGTTAAGCCAGGCGGGAGGTTACTGAACATGCGAGCTTTTCTGATGTGCGGGCTCTACGCGACACAGTTCTGGCAGGGGCTATCTTCTGGTTTATTTGTTTATACATCTGATTATAAACAAACTGTCGTTATTTATGAAATGAGTTTGCAATTTGTCAGGTCTCCGGGTAATTCTCATTCTTTTGAATGCTCATTTCTTACGATCAGTTACTTGTGAGCGCCCCAAAAGGGATCTATAATATTGAAATAATATTTAACTCTGGTATTAATTTGTAGCGAGCCTCCGTGGCTTAGGCGGCAGCACGCCGGCCTCTCACCGCTGGGTCCGTGGTTCAAATCCCGACTACTCCATGTGAGATTTGTGCTGTACAAAGCGGAGGCAGACAGGTTTTTCTCCGGGTACTCCGGTTTTCCCTGTCACACTTTCATTCCAGCAGGACTCTCCACTATCATTTAATTAAATCTGTCGTTCATTTGATCATTGCCCCAGGGGAGTGCGACAGGCTTCGGCAGCCGGCACAGTTCATAACCTCGCCGCTAGATGGGGGCTTCATTCATTCCATTCCCTGACCCGGTCGGTTGACTGGAAGCAGGCTATGGATTTTCATTTTTTCATTAATTTGTAGCGCTTTCAGTTGTAACTTATCAGCATGTTATCATGACAAAAGACAGGCGTCCTGTAGACTGGATGAATAGTTGTAATTAGTGGCCAAATCGTCAGGTGGTCCGCGATGATGGCGCGTAATTTCCTACAGTAGGCTAACAGTTATAAAGAAAACGTCGATAATTATGAAATCAGAATGCAATTCGTCAATTATACGGCTAATTCTCTTTATTTTGTAATGCTCATTTTTTAGGATCGGTTACTTGTACGTGTCACAAAAGAGATCTATAGTACTGAAATAATATATGTGATGTTCACCAGCCGGTAGTGGCGTCATGGGGTTAGAAATGCCAAGTATGATTGAACACCCGGTGTTCGTGAGCGTGCTAACATCCCCGCTCTAGCAACATGAAGTGTTCAAACTGTCAGCTGCTCTCGAAATGTGATATTGTCTTGTTGAATGGAGTATGGAGCGACACATACTAAGTCATTAAGTTAACGAGCTCAAGGATAAGCACCCTTTGAGTCACTTCCTCCTTTGATATGTACGTACAAATACAGTGCAACCTTCTCGTAAGCGGGCTGCTGGCGGATGAGTATCATCAGACTAAGAGGATTGTAGATAAGCCTGAAATACACGCTATCAAATCCGCTTTTTAACTTTTTTTTGCTCTGAGGGCGGGCCGCCGCAAATGGAAACATACAATTCGCTTGCTCTCTGATGATTATTCAATCACTTACCAAGGAAACATCACAATGCTTCCCTGTTGATAGCCTTATATGTCCGACACAGTCCACTTATAGGAAAGCAGTAAGCACCACAATTCATAAATTTTCAGGTGAACCAGTGTTGACAGCGGTTAATAACGGGAGATACCAACGATACAGTAACTCCTGAATTACACGTTAATAACACCATATTTTCACCAACGTTAGTACGAACATTTGCTCAACACCAATACATCTATATATATAAAGCTCAATGTTTGTCTGTCTGTCTGTCTGTCTGTCTGTTATGTACAAAAATCCACACCGTTTCACCGATATGAACCAAAATTTGTATACTTACCCTTCGGAACCCTGCGGGTAACCCTGTCCACTTGAAATTTCCGACAGACCACCCCATTCCCTGCATTTAGGCCCTTTGTCCCAAATCTACACTGCTTCACCGATCTCAACCAAAATTTGTATACTTACCCTATGTAACCCTGTGAATAACACTGTCCACTTAAAATTTCGGACAGACCACCCCATTTCCTGCATTTAGGCCCTTTGACAAACTTCTACACCGTTTCACCGATCTGAACCAAAATTTGTATACCTACCCTTTGCAACCCTGCGGGTAACCCTGTCCACTTGAAATTTCGGACAGACCACCCCATTCTCTGGATTTAGGCCCTTTGGTCCAAATCTACACCGTTTCACCGATCAGAACCAAAATTTGTATACTTACCCTTTGGTACCCTACGAGTAACACTGTCTGCTTGAAATTGCGGACAGACCACTCCATTCCCTGCATTTAGGCCCTTTGGCCCAAATCTACACCGTTTCACAGATCTCAACCAAAAGTTGTTATTTACCGTCTGGAACCCTGCGAGTAACACTGTCTGCTTGAAATTTCGGACAGACCACTCCATTCCCTGCATTTAGGCCCTTTGGCACAAATCTACACCGTTTCACCGATCAGAACCAAAATTTGTATACTTACCCTCTGGTACCCTGCGAGTAACACAGTTTGCTTGAAATTGCGGACAGACCACTCCATTCCCTGCATTTAGGCCCCTTGGCTCAAATCTACACCGTTTCACCGATCTGAACCAAAATGTGTATACTTACCCTTTGTAACCCTGTGAATATCACTGTCCACCTAAAATTTCGTACAGACCCCCCCATTTCCTGCATTTAGGCCCTTTGCCAAAAATCTATATCGTTTCACCGATCCGGACCAAATTTTTTATACTTACCCTTTCGAACCCTGCGGGTAACCCTGTCCACTTGAAATTGCGGACAGATCACCCCATTCCCTGCATTTAGGCCCATTGGCATAAATCTACACCGTTTCACCGATCAGAACCAAAAGGTGTATACTTACCCTTTGGTACCCTGCGAGTAACACTGTCTGCTTGAAATTGCGGACAGACCACTCCATTCCCGGAAAGAGGACAGGGTCCGTCCCAAAGGCAAAGGAAAAAAGGGGTAAAACCGGACCCGCTCAGGAAACCCTCAAGGTTGCCAGCTCCCGAACTCACCAGCCATGAGGCCTTGAGGATGTAGCACTATCCAGGGTGCCACAGAAGTGGTGGGGCTACACACACCCTGCCTCCTTGAGGGTCTTGAGCAGAAGACATGAGATATTAAGAAAAGAAAAAGGAGGCTGACACCTCGAAGAATGAGACTATCAGGAATGATTAGACAAGGGCCAATTAAGGCGGCAAAGTGAAAGAGTCGCTAGGCCTCGGATACCCTGATACCATCGGGGTCGGAAGAGAACAAGAGTTTGACCAAGGGAGGCTGACAGGAAAGAGAACTGAAAGGAGCCCGGCACCAGTAAGTAGAAGCAATGCCGGACTCAGCTGGGGTCCCGTGGTTGCAAACCCACGTCCCACAAGTTGTGAGACCCTGGTCGGTGGAGGGGGGAGGGGGGGCAGGTGTGAGAATAGCTTGCTGATTCATCGCGAGGTGACATGAGAGAAATGTCCAGACCCCGCCGTGTTACCTGGTATTGCTGACAATGCTGATGTTCATATTGCGTCTTTGCTCAAACCACTGTAGTGTTACGAAAGAATGAGTGATTCACCGGTCAATGTGAATAGGACCGGGAACCCCCCACCCGAACGTCTGTCATCATAATATCGTCATCATCTGCGATATTCTCAGGTTCGTGCAGCTTGGACCCGAGCAGTACTCGATAAGCTCTTTCACTACACGCATCGAGTATAGGCCTAAGCCAGAAAATAACGTTCAGACATTGGAAGACATCGAAAGTAGAAATCTGAATTACCTATATCAGATTTAAAATTACACCATGTTCGTTTAGTAGTCATTTTTCATTACCTTATTATTATCATAAGGGCAAATGACCTAGATGTTACGCCCAATATACCACTAATCACCACACACAATAACTCTTCATCGCCTGTGAATTTTGAAATATTTCATTCTACCACGGTAGTTTGCAAGTTTGTCGTGTCAGTTCAACAGTAGTTTTCATTACCATCCTCATCAAAAGGGCGAATGACCTAGATGTTACGTCCATTATACTACTAAGTAACACCACAGTCTTCATCGCCTGCGATTTTTATTAAAATGTGTATTTCCATTAGATTGTAAGTTTGATATACCCGTTCAGTAGTAGTCGTATTGACAGGCCATGCCAAAGGAGAAGATATCTTCATTCCCCGAATTGATCCCTACTGATATGCCTTTTGATTTCAAGCGAATGCAATTCCCTGCACGTCTTGCATTTGCAATGACCATAAACAAGGCCGAAGGACAGTCGCTCAAGGTAGCAGGCCTTAATCTGGAAAGTCCATGCTTCTCTCATGATCAGTTATACGTAGCTTGCTCAAGAGTGGGCACACCTAAACATTTATTTATTTATACACCAGAGGGGAAAAACAAGGAATATCGTTTATCCTAACGCACTCCATTAATTTCAATGTTAGCTACAAACATGTTAGTATTTATTAAATAACAACTGCGAAGTGAGATGAAACATTTCTCTGAAGTTCAACCATTACATCGTATATTAGGCCGTGTTACTTTGCGTGTCATCTGTCTAGGATACTATTTAATCTACTGTTACTGTATTCATTTATGCCAATGATCTGGTTCCTCTTCTTGGGAACCTGCACCGAAACATGTAAACCGGTCACGTAGAAAATTCACAGCGAGTGTTATGGTATATCGTACATCTCTTTTCTATTTTATTCCTTTCATTCCTTTAAAGTATCAATTTTTCCCATTCGTTGATAAGTTATATGTACCAGTAGTCGTTTCTATGTTCATCATCACTATGTAGAAGATGTTTTGCGTCAGAAGAAAAGACAACTGGATGCTCAGGAACGTTAACGATATATCGACTGAGAAATCTGGAAGCTTCTCTTGGAGGAATTGCTTCAGACATTTATCGTACAGTTTAAAACTTAACAAGACGAAACTTTTAACCAGATAGCGATCTAAGTGGGAGCTCTTTGGCAAAAAATAATCAATTCTTTCCCGAAATGTGAGTCCTAAAAATAACTTTTTCTATTATTTTCTAAGTTTCATATATCAGTTATGTAGTAATTTTCAATATCATCCTGATCAGTAGGGCAAATTACCTAGATGTTACGCCCTCAACGTCATTGGGGACAAATGACATAGATTTTAAGTCCATTATATTTCTAATCACCACCACATATAGTCTTCTACGACTGAGATGTCACGAATTCTGGGACAGCTAACGACATATCTCGACTCGGATTAAAGACAAATATCACGAGAATGATCATTATTTTTCAGAGCCTTCCCATAGTGACTTAAGTATACACATTGTCACTGGGTTTGATAATGTAAGAAATGAATACATAAATAAATATAATTTATGACGTTGAGTGTTAAGGAGACTGAAATATTATCATCATTCCACCGGGTGAAGCCGGGTACTACTGCTAGTAATATATAAAATGTTGAGAGGTTACAGTGTTACTAATATTAAGATAGTAATAGGAGGTACCACGCTTACAGTTTCCTTATATAGCAGTGGAAGATGAACTAGATGGTCAAAAATGTTTTGCATATTGCATGATGTGGTATTGTCATTGCTGTATGACGACATTTCGTTTTTGCGTATTGGCTCATGTGTTAACTCTAATATAAGGTGAGTTCAAAAAGTAACGAGTCGGAGGCTGTAATGCGCAAACCGGTGACGACATTGGCTAATCGTGGCGTGTGTAACGAGGTGTTGTTTCGACCAGAGCGTGGAAGGTCAAAGCACGTCGCTAGAGGACACGCGTGCACGTCACGTGACGATACAAAGCGAGCAGCAGCATGCATCAATCGTCCAACCAAGACCAAGACAGTAGGCCATTCGACATGCTTCCTGGTGTGGTTGAAGACCGTGGGTCACCCATTGGGCACTCACTTTCCGCAAGTGCAGTCGTTCCTTCATGATGGTGTGCACATTTCCGACGCTCAATCCGACCTCGGCGGCTATGGTGTTCACTGTCACTCGGCGGTCCTGGGTAATGAGTGCATCAACCAGCTGAACGTTGTCATCGGTAATGCAGGGGGGTGTCCAACACCGGGCATCATCGGCTAACGACACCCGACCTTCCCTGAAGCGCTTGTGCCACGCCTTGACCCTTGCAAGAGACATGCAGTGTTTGCCGTACACTTGTGACATTCGGCGATGAATGTCCGTTCCCCCTTCTCCTTCGCTGTCAGAAACCGAACAACACCTCTTTGCTCTTCATTTGACGCCTCCATGTCACTGTTTGCAATGTAACTGGCAGCGTTGGACGATTGATGCATGCTGCTGCTCGCTTTGTATCGTCACGTGACGTGCACGCGTGACCTCTAGCGACGGGCTGTGACCTTCCATGCTCTGGTAGGAACCACACCTCGTTACACACGCCACGATTAGCCGATGTCGTCACCGGTTTGCGCATTACAGCCTCCGGCTCTTTACTTTTTGAACGCACCTTATATAACATATTGTACCGTACACTGTTATCGGACATGGAGTTTGTGCATACAAACTGCACAAATGGAGCAAGTGGCCAATTCCCTGCTGTGACTGCGGTACATCGAACCAGAACATCAGGCACATTGTCGAAGATTGCAAACTAAGAGCGTACTTACGTGACCCTAACGACGTTCTCAGTGGTACATCATCGAGCCTGGACTGGAGAAATAGACTGGACATAAGGTCGTAATAACGTTGATATCTGTTCTAGTATGTACTTGTTATTATTATTATTATTATTATTATTATTATTATGATTATTATTATTATTATTGTTATTACTATTATATTTCTTAGGGGAACGTGATGTCGCAGTGGCGTTGCTGCTCGCCTTTCACCCGGACGGCCGGGATTCGAAACCTGGTGGCAGCGGGGTGGAATTTTCACCTGAAATATCACGTGGCGCCAGGAAGGGCATCCGGCCTTAAATCCCCCGCCAAAACCAAAATGAGCCTGGGTGGCTCCGGCGACCGCAATTAACTGGGAAAAGCCGTAGAAAGTTTACTACGTATAATGTTTCATGTGTAATGCCATACGCTACATAAATAAATAAAGCTGTTATCGGATGAAGCACGTCCATTATATTTGGTCCAAAAGTACATCATCTTGCAATATGCAAAACCTTATCTGACCAGTATATTATGTCCCTTAAAACAACAATCACCAACAACACCTTACAGTTACCCTTTAATGCCTCACAAAGAACTGACCAAATTTGGACTAACTTTAGTATAAACGGACTATGCACTGTGAATTTGGACCACACCAATTTTCGCAATTCCTTTTTAAGAGGAGATTGAAAGGCTCCGATATGGCGGCCAGTGCTCTCATTAAGCCTAGTCTACACCGGCAGATTTGTTTGCAGCCTGTATGTAGATTGTTTGCATACAGTATGCAAACTGTATTGAAACATTGTATCCGATACAAGTATGTTACTTGTTTTGCGTCCACACCAGAATCAGACCTCTAGTCCACATCCATACCTTTACCACAGGGTGATTTCTTATAAAGTCTGCGAATGTGTAAATTGGGGGATCAAAGTGAAACGATCATGGTGGGAGGGGGTTTGTGTTTTAAATTACCTCTTGTATTAGTCGAATTAGTGGATATGATGGAGAGGAGAAAACTGGATGTACTCGGACTGGCAGAGACCAGATGGAGAGGGGAAGGAAGAAAAGAACTGAGAAATGGCTTGCAGCTATACTGGATAGGAAATGAGGAGGGGAAGAGAAATGGAGTGGGATTGGTGGTGAGAGAAGGGCTGAGGGAGGAAGTAAAGAGGGTAAGTGATAGAATAATTAGTGCCAGAATCACTGTGAAAGGTAGAAACCTGGACATTCTGCAAGTCTATGCACCACAGGTGGGATGCACAGAAGGCGAGAAGGACGAGTTTGAAGAGGAGTTGCAGAAGCAGTTAGTGGGGAGAGACCTGATAGTCATGGGAGACCTAAATGCCCATGTCGGAACTGATAGAAGAGGTTTTGAGGAAGTGATTGGTGGTGAAGGATGGGGAAACAGGAATAAGGAAGGAGAGAGATTGTTGGAACTGTGCAAGATAAATGGGCTAATGGTTGGAAACACATGGTACAAGAAGAGAGAGAGCCATAAAATTACTTGGTACAGCAGGGATTTGACTAGGAAATCAGTGGTGGACTATATTCTATGCGGGAAGGAGACAAAGAAGAGTATCACGGATATAAGGGTAATACCTTCAGAAGCCCTGGACAGTGACCACCGTCTGCTGGTCGCCAAGGTGAGAGGATTGAAGGAAAAGAGGAGAACTGAGAACCAAGAAAGAAGAATAAGGACATGGAAGCTGAAGGAGGATGGAAATAAGGAGAAGTTCCAGATATTAGTGAGGAACAAATTACCGAAGGATGATCCGAAAACAGGTGAAGAAGAATGGAATAGGTTCAAGGACGTGTTGGTAGAAGCAGCGGAAGTCGTGTGTGGCAGAACTAGTGGAAAGAAAAGGTGGAAGGAAACACCATGGTGGAACCCCAGAACTAAGGAAGCAGTGAAAAAGAAAAATGAAGCATTCAGGAAATGGTTCCAACAGAGGACAGACAGAACAAGAGAAGAATACCAAGAGCGGAAGAAAGAAGCAGGAGAAGTAGTGAAGGAAGAGAAAAAGAAATGGCTGGAGAAATGGACAGAAATGATGGAGGAGGACTGTGATGGCAGTAAGAAAGTGTTGTATGGAATGATAAAGGCAAAGAGAAGAGATACAGGGGAAAATGTCAGAATGGTGGACAGGAATGGAAAGGAGGTCGAAAATATGGAAGAAGTAAAGGTTATCTGGAGAGAATACTTCAAGGAACTCCTAAATCCAACTAAAACCAGCGTAGTGGACATTGTGGAGGAAGAAACAGACAGTGACCAAGACATTTCAGAGAAGGAATTGACATGGAAAGAAGTGGAGGAAGCATTAAAGAAGATGAAAGGGGGAAAGGCACCGGGAATAGACGAAGTGAGTGTGGAGATGGTGAGAGCAGCAGGGGTGATAGGAACACAGTGGCTCTTTCGAGTAATGAAAGTGATATGGAGGGAGAAGAAAATACCAGAGGACTGGAAAAGGGGGATAATAATACCCATATTTAAAAAGGGAAGTAGGAAGGAATGCAAGAACTACAGGGGAATTACACTCATGTGCCACTGCGCCAAAATATTTGAGAAGGTACTGGAGAGAAGAATTCGGACAGAAGTTGAAGATGGGCTGAGGGAAGAACAGTATGGATTCAGGCCAGGAAGGTCAACAGTTGACCTCATCTTTGCAGTAAGACAGCTACAAGAACACCATTATGAATATGGGAAAGATCTGGTGATGACCTTCTTGGATATTGAGAAAGCATATGATAGTATTAATAGAAACAAGGTATGGGAAGCAATGAGAGCAAAAGCAGTGAACAAGGAGACAGTGGCAAGAGTGAAAGCAATGTACGAGGGAAGCAAAAGCTGTGTAAAGGTGGGAAGAGAGAGAACGGATTGGTTTCAACTGGAGAGTGGTCTGAAACAGGGAAGTGCCCTCTCACCCCTGTTATTTATAGTGGTGATGGATGAAATCATACGAAACGTGGTAAATAGCATTGGGGAAAGGAAAATGAAGGCAATGTTGTTTGCTGATGACCTTCTGGTATGGGGAGAGGATGAGGAAGAAGTACAAGAGCAATTAGATGAGTGGGAGAAGGTAGTGTTATCATATGGGATGAAGTTCTCAGCACAAAAGAGTGAAGTGGTCATCACAACGAGGAAGAAGAACAGACTGGATATGGGCATAACACTTGGAGGACAGCAGTTGCAGAAAGTAGAATGCTTCAAGTACTTGGGAAGCATAATTGAAGAAAAGGGAGGCAATAGGATGGAAATAAATGAGAGGGGAAGGTGCGCAGATGGATTTTTCAAGAGTGTTAGGGGGATGATATGGAATAAAGATGTACCACAAAAATGCAAAGGAATCATCTACAAGACCTACTTTGTGCCAATTTTGACATATGGTTCAGAAACATGGGTGATGAAGGAAAGGGACAAGAATAAAATACGAGCAGTGGAGATGAAGTTCCAGAGGAGTAGGGTAGGAGTGACAAGAATGGACAGAGTAAGGAATGAGAGAGTCAGGGAGATGGTAAGAGAGGAACCATTGCAAAATAGAATAGAGCGATCTAGGCTACGATGGTATGGACATGTGAGGAGGATGCAAGAGGAGAGGATACCGAAGAAGATGTTTGGAATGGAAATGACGGGAAGGAGGCCAAGGGGAAGACCAAGGGACAGATGGACAAAAGGAGTTAAGAGGAGTGTGGAGGAAAGAGGAGTGTGCTGGGACGCAGTAAATGACGAGAGATGGTGGATGGACAGGAAACGATGGAGAGGCTTATGTTCCAAGCAGACCCGACCAGCGGTTGGAAACTGCTCAAGATGATGATGATGACCCATTCTACTAATATTTCATGTAACAACCGCTATTTTCTTTGTGTGGGGAGGGGGTGAAATTTGAAACCCCGCCGGTAGCCCCACTAAACTACATTTTGTGGCAATATAATGAGATCACTGTGTGGTCATTGGTGGGACATGTTTCAAGGCCTAATTAGTTTTGGCCCCTTCATCAGCCGATATGAATTAATAAATGTCAAAGACACACGAAATGTATAGCGTAGCCACAAAAAGTCCCTTGTTATTAGACCTTATATGGTGCACCATAAAGAAGGATGGGAAATTGAAACTAAATCAACACAATATGATGTGGAAAAACGTGGCTAGCTGGATGCGTCTGTGGTTTGTATCCGGTCTACAGTTTCAAAACACGTCCACACAGGAAGACTTGAGACAAAATACTTGTTTCTTGTATGCGTGTTTTCCATTTCGTTGGAAAACAGAAAACATTGTATCTTGTATCTTGAAACACGAGATTTGTTTGTCATTTGTATGTCAATTGTATGCAAATTGTTAGGGGCTGATAACCTAGATGTTAGGCCCCTTAAAACAACAATTATCATCATCATGTATGCAGACTGTTTCCAAACATCACTCGAGTCTCCCGATTGTATGTAGAATGTTTTCAAAAAGTATGCACACATTCCGCATAAAAATGAGAAACATTTGGGAAACAGTCTGCATACAATGTTTCTGGAAACAAATCTGCCGGTGTGGACGAGGCTTGAAGCCGAGCTAAATGTCAGCGCTCGCAGCCAGGGATTGTGCTCCCTCACCCTCCGGGTCTGTTCCTTTTACATTCCAAGGAACGTGCTTAAAACATAACCATGATATCGGCAAACGGAGGATGCTACACAATTTAACCAAATAGATCGGCAGATGACACGCCCATTCCTGTTGGTGTGCATATCGTCAAACATAGTACTTTTAAAGTGTCCGCCTTGTTGCGTAGTGGCTAGCATTCTTGAGCCGCGTTCCCACTGCCTGTGACTCGGCGAGCCTGGTCTGTAGTTTGCCGTGGGAACGCAAAGACTCGTTATTACTCAGGTTGGCGCGTGGTGGCTTGGCCTTTCCCGCGTATTGTCGGTACCTCAAATGATTGTGGCTCGACGGATGACGGGCCGCAGTGCAACTCGAGGACCCGTCCCACGATCTGTTGTGGTATGTTGCAATTTGTGCTGGCTTTTCTTTGTTTTCAGTGCTAGATTAGGCTGATGGTTCGCAGAAGAGAAGCACGACCAATATTTTACAGATGCCTAGTTACTTTTTTATATTTAACTAGTCAATTATAATTATCTTTCATGACTTTTATTCAGTGTTCGCATCCACCAGCGCCTTATGCGAGCCGTTCTTTTTTCTTCTTCAAACAATCGCCACTCAGTAATACATAAGCCGCTAGGGCACACGCTACTTCCTCTTCATCACTGTCCAAATCCATTTTTCGGCATCTACAAACACAATGAACACTGTACCTACTAGCTGTGGTGACTCTTCTACTAGACTTGTGGCCGCTCGAGATTCGCCAAGCCACGAGCCTTTCCGCTCCATGGGAACGGTTTGAAGTCGGGATACGACAGACCACGACAGGCCACAACAGACTACCCGCCTGTGAGTAGGCTCGCCAAGTCACAGGCCGTGGGAACAAGGCTTTAGCATTCTTGACTGTCACTGCGGAGGCCCGGGTTCAATTCCCGGCTCTGCCAAGAAATGTAATTCTGGTCTGATGGCTGTACGGAATACACTCAGCCTCGAGGCAAAACTGAGAAGGGGCTAGTTTGATTCCTATCTCACTGTCAGTTGTAACTCTTCAGTCGGTCAACACGAATTTGTCCAAAGACTGGGCGGGCTACAATGTATATAGGCTACTATATGAACAATAAGTAAATAACACAGCTGGAAAAGATTACATATATTAGTTTATGTTCGACGATGTCGAAATGTAAATATTATATGTCAGGAAACTGTATCACAATGAGGGTCATTATAACACTATTTTTCATTATGAAACAGTTTCTCCCACCAATCAGAGCTCAAGAAACAGTTATGTGACCAATTAGGTAAGAATAGCATCGCACCTGCGCTGACTTCCACGGCCTTCTATTTTAAATTGGCTTGCCACGGTGGGTGAGTGGTAAACGTTTCAGTCTACTAACCCCAAGCTTGCAGGTTCACTCCTGGCCGTGGTAATTGATTTTTGAAAGGCGGCAAAAATTACGACACGCATGTCATACGATGTTGGCATGTCAAAGAACCCATTTGAATTGCGTAGGCCGTGTTCATAATGGCAAAATTAATCTCGGGAGTTTCCTCTAACACAAAGTTCCTCATTTCTCTACTAGAAGTCGCTATAGTGTTCAAGGAGCTAAGATATCTAACCACCTTGCCTTTCAGAGTGCTTCAAGGAACAAAGAAATTCGACATGCAAGCTACCCTCTGGGTGCAAATAACAAAGCTTGCACCCGGCACCAAGGCCATTTTATATTGTTACGAGTGCCAACAGCTTCGCTGCTTCGAGCGGGACTCAGGCCGCCCCAGGCTATCCCTGACTGTGTGTTACTAGCGCCTTACGCAACGGGGCTGTAAGAACAAAAAGGGCATGGTCCAGAAGGTTCGTGCCCCACCTAGTATTGGAAAACTCGAGAAGGTGTGAATCCTGGTCTACTCTAGAAACATCGATGAGTCATCTGCCTCGCTATATAAAGTGACCTGGCCAGCGAGGGATGGACTGTGTGTTTTGGGAGTGTGGTTTCCAGTGCGATAGAGGTGTTACGGTTACGTAAGAATTGCGAAACAGTGTGTATTCGAGAACAGTGAGTGACAGACTGTGGCTTGTGTACAAGAGTAAGAGTTGTTTTTACTTTTAGCCGAAGACACCGGTCTCATTAGTGAGGGGATTAACTGCAGGAGCAAGTGAAAGGGTGAGTGTGCTCCATAAAGGAGGAAGCTTCTGCAAGACAGCTTGTAATTTTCTAGTCCTGCAATAAAGCTAATATTTCTTTAAAGGACCATTTTTACCCACTGTAATACAATTAACGATCCTGCTACTGGGGTAGCACGTATCAAAATTATTATTATTTTAAATTTCACTGCGTGGCTTCTATTGTCATAGTGGGGTCTTCCAGGGGGCCATGGGTTTCTCTGCGTCCCATGCGCTCTGTTCAATACATAAAACTGGCGAAATCTCGGCAAATATTTATGAATATTTATGTTCGAACATACATTAGTTATAATTATCGTCGAACATAAACAGTCGTATGCAACTCGCCTATAATGGTAATTAAGACACTCGTATGAAAATTATAAAAGTTGCTTCGCTCGTTTTATAAACTCGTGTCTTAATTATTGCCAGTATAGGCTGGTTGCATAATGTACTGTTTTTTTAGCGTATGGCTTTCGTGCCGGGAGTGTCCGAGGACATGTTCGGCTCACCAGTGTTGTAGCTGCTTCGAGACGGACACCCAATGAGTGAGCTACAAGTACCGTTGGGGAGGGAAATTGGAAGGTAGCGGCTGTGGCCTATAGTTATGGACCAACCCTGACATTTGCCTGGAAGGAAGATGGGAAACCCCAGAAGACCATCTTCAAGGTTGCCGGCGGGGGGATTCGAACCTCCTCGCCTCCCGGATGTGAGCGACTGCCAACAGTCATGCCGTAACGACCACGGCTAACTCACCCGGTGTAATGTACTGTAGGATCACTATTATAACGGGGCAATTTTAGGATAACATTTTTTTAGGATTGTTATTTACTCTGGGCAAATTCGTGTTCACCGACTGAAGAGCTACAGCTTACAGTTTGTGTGGGTAACTCTGAAAAAAAAAAGGCTTCACAAATTTACATTCCTATCTCAGCCACCCTGGAAGTGGTTTTCCGTTGTTTCGTACTTCTACTCCAGGCAAATGCGGGGATGGTACTGTCCCCGTATATTCTAGATGTGGTCAGTTGGATATCCGAAGCAACAGCTGGATTCGTAGACCCTGAAAGCTCCGGCGCAAAATACTAGTCAAGGATCTACCTCCAACTAGACCCTCGCGAATATACGTGGCGGAAATTACGATACAACTGTGAATTACCTAAAAAATACACTTAGCTCGCAGCAGAACACCTACCTTTATTCTCGGGGATCTCGTGGTCAGCCTCTGGACCTATAATGGGTTTCACAGTTGCATCTCCTTATATCTAAAATAAAACATGACGACACGGCTTCTAATAAAACTAAACGATTTAATAACAAAAGATGTAATCTATGGCTAAACATTCATACAATAAAATAAAAACACACTCCCATTCTCTCATCTTTACACTCACGCCACTGATAGAACTGCGTTCTATGAACGCTATAATAAAATTTGGGGTTGCTTGTGCCAATACATCAAGCGATACAACAATTACACACCCCTGTGTATTTACATTCCTCTGGCGCGTTCCAATGAACATCTGGGCGCTAAGGGCGCGCGACCTTCGCCACGCGTCTGATGACATAACATTCACCGTTGCATTCCCAGTGCTAGCTGGATTAAAAAGGTGCAAACCTGCCGTGCGATTCGCAACAACTCTCTCCATTTGTGCGACCTGGCCGTGGCCTTGGCTGGAAACGAGTTTAAATCAACCCCTCGCTATTCCATTCTGGCCCACAAATACACCTCTCCATAACAATAAAAGCTGTGTTAAAATGAATCAGATTCACGTCAGACAAATGCGTGAACTGTACGCACATCCTACACGCTATTAACATAAAACTTCTATACACACTTCCATTCATACTCTCGCATTGTGACGTCCCAATGGAGTTCATTTCATTCACACTGAACAAGAAACAAACCACATCCAGTCACATACCCATTCATACTCTAACCACTACGTTAAACAATTCATAAACATCCTACACCTAACACATTATACACTCGATTGGCAAATAATGAAAGTTGACACTAAACGAATTTACAACGACGTTTATAGCATCAGCTATAGTCCTTTAAAATGAGTAGCGTCTATATACACTTGAGCCAGAGCTCTGATCTAACAGTTATGTCAAACACACTAACTGAGATCCATAAAATCCTCTACATCTCCAGAAATAACCACCACCAGTCTCTCCTCTCTGATCTGGTGTCAAAATAGTTTAAATACATTCGACCACTCAAGGTGAAACATATGTCGTTACATATTCAGGTTTAATAATCTCGATAAGAGTATAAGATAACAGATATCATTATCTATTTCCCGTTTCAATTTCAACCGTGACCCTTCATGTCCTCTCTAATCCAAAGTCGTGTATACAAAAAAGGAGTATTCTCTACTCACACCTTTATGCCCTGCCAAACCAAGTCATGCCCACGCAATGACTGTACTATAAAATGCGGAACAGCCTCGCAATACCCTCGTATGTCAACTACATACGGAATTCTATACATATAAAACCACTATCAAAGGGTTATCACATTCACTTCTTTCAATTGGCATTCTTTAAAAAGGGCATAATTCCTCAGCGTTGTCACAACAATCACTGGTCTCATGAACAATAACAACAATTGTTAAATCATTAATTTATACATCTTAACGACCTTTGGACTTTACGATACTAACCTCCTCACTTATTACTCTCGAAACGTTACTGTGATAAATATAAACTCTCGTGCATACATTTAATAAAAATACTGCATCTCATCTTCATACTTCTGGGTTCGACTTTAATCAAAGAAGGAATATTATGTCTACAACGTGACATGATATTACTCCTCGTAAATATTTAATCACAACATTAACATATGTGTCCAACAAGAATCGATCACGACGAGGATGTCAAACGATAACTACCCTAACGTCGGATGATAATAAATCTTCCAAGAAGATTCTAGCTTCAAATAAATTTAAATGATTGAAAGTCCATAGATTTCTTCAATAAAACATACAATTAGTCATATTCGTATTATCTCCATTCTGAGCGAATGTCTATGAGTTCTAACGATAATAATCGTTTCCACGTTTAATGTTTCTCTTCCACAAGATGTCATGATATTTCACAATATATCACTACCAAGATCTTCTTCTCTTGACGTTTCTTCTCGACGGATAAAATGCCCAAATTGAACTCTTAAAAATTAATTTAATGGGTAACATAGATGAAAATGTCTTTCACCTGAATTCAGAATGAATTCAGAAACGTCGAAAATAAATTACCGTTCCTTAAAGGAAATGACAACAACTTGTTCCTCGAACAAGTAAATTAATCTCAGTTCAGAAACTAGATTCCTAACAAACGAAGCTAAAAGCGTCGCAAGACGATCACTACAATAAATTTCGAAGAATAAAAAGGCTATACATGGAGTACATAAATATTGTGTCGAAATATGGATAAAGGATTTGCTCAGAAAATGTCACTACAAGCTCTAACTACAAGGTTAGTGAACACTGCTACCTGGTCTCGAAGTCTAGAAGATCAAGATAGTGTATTATAAAATACTCGGATGTTACATCTCCCAAAGATCTGGGCTGGATCCTAGCTCGTCTCCAAGAACTCGTGACCTCAGGAAAGGAGCGAATTCCCCTACTGGAAAACAGCAAGCTCCGACCGGGATCGAACTGCGGGCCTCCAATCATCATCTTCTTTTTGACCGGGATAACCGTGGACTTCTTGATAATCTTGATGTTTCTTCTTTCTCCGTCACAGCACATTCTCATCATAACAGCGAGTAGCATCGAAAGTTCGGCTTTCCACTTCGAAAAGTATTCGAAAAGAAAGTCACGGACCTCACTCGCATAACGAACATTCATGTAGATGGAATATGAACTTCGTTCTGTAGTCGCTGATGTTAATGTTGAGCTCATGTTTGACAAGAATGCACTAGAATAGAGTTGTACATCAAGCCTCATGATCGCTCATTAAGTAGACATTCATGAACAGTCTCCTCTAACGAAGCTCCATCGTTGACTACATTGCTTCTATCTGCCCATACTCCTGGCGCACATATTAATTTAGTCCACCATAATCTTCATAATAGTAGACTGAATATTGTTCCTCACTATGGAATACATCTCCATCCTAAGTGTGTTGTAAGTCAGTTCCACACAAGCGATGCTAACATACACTCGTGCACACTTGTGGCTGCTGCATGCGCTGTAGTCGCTCGGACAAAAGTGTCTTATCGCGCTGGAAATAAACACTTTTCTCGCGCTTCACAAAACTGCTTATAATTGCTGAATTACTTCCCCCAAACTTCTGAAAGTTCGTAATATACAATATCTGATAGCAAGCTACAATTTGTAGTTGAAATAATGTCTCTGAATCCGATCAGACCGAAGTGATTGCGGCATATAAGTTCATCGCAACTTCACTTAGTTTCAAGGCGCGGTAATCTCCTATCTCTACCCTCGCTTATGCCTCGTCTCCACGAGTCACCTTCTACAAGCTCGGTGAAACACTCGGAACTCCTCTCTCTCTTCCTGTAACACACGTCTGACCTCTCGGACATTCAGATACTAAAGAGCCTCGATCTCCCCTCCAACTCTACCGATTCTGGCCGCCTTTTTGAGTTCCCTCTCAAATTCGCGCGGGCTCTATCAAATCGCTTATTCCTTCCAATAGCGACCTGCTATGGATTTATAAAATATTTCCAATATTTTATTATCATATTCTTCTCTTTTCCAATATATAAATTCACTCTCTAGGGGCTTAAATGAATTAAATATCCATAAAAATTTAGTTGCTGGAACTCCCGTCTTCTCTAAAACTTCTTCCTATTGGCTGTAAGCTCATATCCAATCGGATAATTTATAACAATATTTAAACAAATCCTGGGAATATTCGCTGTTGCTAGGTCAATTTTAAGCTTCTGAAAACTTCCATTGCGCAATACAATCACGTGACGGAATTTCCCTCCAGCTCAACGTCGCCTCAAGACTGGTTTCTGCCAAGTTCCAGCCATCATATTCCTTGGTTAAATTTTATCATGGGCTTCGAAAAAAAATGTATTATTCCCATATTCATCCCTTATAATTTATTTTACGGGGGCATTCCTCTCCCATCTCAATTTAAAAACAGTTGCAAAATTTGTTTCAACCACTTGGAATCAGGAACTTAGACATGTCACTGAACTCGAAAATGAATTATAGTTTCAGCCTACTTTCTTAAAATATTTCTTCAAGCACTTGGCATTGTATTTTCCCAAAATGACATTGTTCTCTTCATCATACAGCTCATAACAATTATTCCCATAGATAGTCTCAATTCGGAACGGTCAAATAAATTTAGCCCCGAACTTCGGGTATATTTTCTTGCTTACGTCCGCTTTGACAGGTCAGCGCAATAACACCATGTCTCGTACTTCTAAGGGCTTACTAAATCTCTTCCCTTCTACTCTCTTCATGCGTTTATCGGCCGCCTTCTGGAGCTTTTCCTTCGCTCTGTCTATTCTCTCTTGTCTTCCTACATCTGGGTCTTGAGGAATAAAGTTAAATGAGTTGTCCCATGGTCTTTCTGGTTTCCTTCCTAAATGTAAGACCATTGGAACTTCCGCCGTGCTCTCTTGAACTGTGGAGTTCAAACATTCTTCAATGATAGGCACATAATTAACCCAACTGGGGTGATCATGAGGGCAGAAAATTCGACAGAATTTACTAAATTCAGCCATATTTCTCTCACTTGAATTTGATTCAGGATAACGCACGCTGGAAAATATGTGTCGTATTCCTAATCATTCCTTGTCTGCCTCGAATTCCACTGAGGTGAACTGGGCTCCGTGATCAGATAACAAATATTCAGGTCTTCCAGCTTTCCGAAAAACGGAATTCTTCAATCTGCTCACTATATTTCTTGTATTTGCTTTCTCCATTGGGTCCATCGTCACAAATTTGGAGAAGACATCCACTGTTACTAACAAGAACTGGTACCCTTGGTAACCCTTAGGACAGGGGCCAAAAATATCTGCCGCCATCAGCTCATGTGGTCTAGAAGGTATCATAGGCCTTGGTTTGCCTTTTAACAACTCAGATGTGAATTTCCCTCTTTGACATTCATCGCAAGATCTTATTATCTTCCGAATGGTGGATCTCATGTGGGTCCAAGTGAATCTCTCTTTCAGTGTACTGAGAGTCTTGTCTAAACCACCGTGTCCTATTGAGTGGTGTGCTAGCCATACTATCTTCGAAACCAAAATAGGGGGCACAACTATGCGTGGCTTTGTATGCTCGGCGTCAATATATTTCCATACAAGATCTCCGCTCAAAACAAAGTGGCGCGATCGTCTCTGGGTTGCGATATAATCCTCATCAGCTATGTCCATGAAACCTTTATAGAACCTGTACATTTTCCTGATTGGAGCGTATCTCTTCTGTGATACACCGATTCGGGCTAATCTCCTAACGGTTTCTAGATCATCTTGCTCCAATTGTACATGGTTAATCTGCACATTTTTAATAGGGTTTCTTGATAATGCATCAGCCAGTAAGTTATCTTTCCCTGGCTGGTGGACAATAGTAGCGTTAAACTGCTGAGTGAAAAGGGCCCATCGTGTTAACCTGTCACTCGACATTTCAGTTTGAAGCATAAACTGCAACGCCTTGTGGTCGGTCACGATAATGATCTGATGACCAATCAATATCTCCTTACAAGCCTGGAGAGCTGTAACAAAGGCTAACGCCTCCAGTTCTGTTGTAAAATAGTTCTCCTCATGTCGTTTCAACTTTCTACCAGTGAAAGCGATATAGTGCCTTCTTCCATCCTCATCCTTCTGGCACAGAACAGCACTTATACCTACGCGGGAGGCATCAGATTCGATATAAAAATATGGTCAAAATCCGGGTATTCCAACTTGACATTTTGCCTCAACATCTCCTTCGCGTTTTCAAAGGCCTCGTCAGCGGCACTCGTCCACTTCCAACGATTGTTCTTCTTCAGTAACTCATAAAGAGGTGCCATGATCTCAGAGTATTTCGGACAGTGACTACTAATAAACTGGCAAGCTCCCACAAACTCGCGTACTTGCTTGACCTTGGTGGGCTTAGGGTATCTAATTATAGCCTCTACTTTCTCAAGGTTTGGGTGGTAACCTTCCCGATCGATGGTGTGACCTAGGAAATTAATCCGTTCGTGCATAAAGCGGCATTTATCAAAGTTCATTTTGATATTCGCATCCCTCAAGTTCTCGAAAAGTTTACGTAAATGCACCATGTGTTCCTTAACATCAGGTGATGATATGATCAAATCATCGATGTAACATATCACGTTCTTCTTGACCTCATCAGTGAGCTTACCATCAAGGGTTCTGATTAGCGCTGGACAGCTATTTACTATACCAAATGGTAGCCTTTGAAATACCCATGAAGTTTGGTCGAAGAGTAAACCAGTGTACTGTTTACTCTCCTCCTCCAACTCAATTTGGTAAAACGACGCTGGTAAGTCCAAAACGGAAAAGCAGGCCTTTCCTTTGAATTTCCGTAAGAGATCACGAATTTTCGGGGGCCTGTCTGACTCAGGAAGAATTTTCAAGTTGATCGAACATGCATCGAGACATAGGCGTAACTGTCCATTATTCTTTTTCACTACAGTAATGGGGTTGATATATGAAGACGCCTGTTTCCTAATGATGCCATCTGCTTCCATCTTTTTGATTAACCCTCTTACTTCTTCATAATATTTCTCTGGAATGGGATATATCCGCTTCTGATAAGGGGTTTCATCAGTCAATCTAATCTTGTACTTGTAATCCTTGATTAACCCAGGCTTGTCGTCAAAAACATCCTTAAATTTCATAATTAATTCTTCAAATTCATCTTGAATCTCATCAAATCCCTCGGCTTTGAGGATAGGCTTCTCTCTAGCATTCTCTACCTCCTCAATAACATTAGTTAGAATATCTTCCCTATAATCCGTATCTGGACTGTTATTCAGTTCCTGTTTTTCTAACTCTTCTGTGTTAATAATCCCCTCGCTAAATTTAATGATCCTATTCTTCATATCAATAATGGCTCCCACTTTCGTGATAAAATCAATCCCAAGCACTATGTCAAAATTTATCTTTGCCACCACGATGAAAATATGTTCATAAGCACGTGCATTTATTTCAAAGTTCAACAAAACTTGAATCTTACACTTCACAGCTTTATCTTGAAAGATGCCACGCACTTTCACAGCAGATGCGGGCAAAGCCGTCATCTTGTGACTCCCCAATAATCTCTGGTAACAGTCGTGAGATATTATAGACATAATAGCTCCCGTGTCCATCAAAGACTTGCATGTCGGATCATCGATAGTTATGCATATAATCGGCAATTCATACGGCCTTTCCTCTCTTATGATCTCCTCTTCTATCAATAGGTCCTCATCCGTCACCTCGTATACTTCATTTATCAAAATCTGGTGTAGTGTGGTGGTATTACTCTCTCCCTCTAGTTCTGTTTCGAAAATGGAGTTTTTTTTGTCCCTGAACGTCATTCTCACGGATTCCTTGCTGGCTAGTACCGGGTTTAGGATCCGCGCTCAAGTTTGAATTACTTCCGTTTCCGTCTTCCTTTTCTCTTACAATTAGTTCCTTCAAGAATCGCTTTCCTTCTTGATGGCGTTCGTCGTAGTTCTCTTTGGTCATAACCTCATTTCTTTGTGGTCTATCGTGGTTCTGGTTCTGATAATTGCGATTGTTTCGACCATTATAATTATTGTTAATCCGATAATTGTTATTGTTGTGGAAGAAACCGCTTCTTCGATTCTAACGGAAAGTTTCCACGTCCTTGTTGTTGTTGATAGGGACGGCCACCACAGAATCTCCTATACCTTGGTTCAGGTCTCCTATCTCTAAAATAGGTATTTCTTTCAGGACCTACATTTCCCTTCTCCTGTTCTTTAGGGCTTTCTGTTTGCTGTGTCTGATCAATATACACAGTATTAATATCTTTATAGTCCTGACGTTGGTTTCTAGCTACGACATTGGGCGTTGGTCTAGTGTAATCCAATTTCCGAAGAAGTTCGTCCATGCCGGCCAAATCGCTGATTCCTGACGAAATTATCAGTCTTCTCACTTCAACTGGCAACATTCTGGCAATGGCATCTATCAGTTGTGCCGTAGATAGTGGGGGTTGCAAAAAACGTAGCCGGGCAAGTTGCGTTGTAAAGAAATCGGCGTAACGCGTCGGTCATGTACCCGAATACTTCCTGGTGTATACCTCTGCGCGTAAACTGTTCAGCGCTTCTATGGGCCAATTACGTTTCATTAGGGCTTCAGAAAACTCTTCGAAGTCCACAAATGTGTACCTGAAGGCGCGAAACCATTCAAGGGGGCCCTCTCCCATATGACGTTCCACTATCTTCATCTCCCGTTCTCTAGGAATGTGAGCCTCCGCAAAGTAGTCACGGATAATCCTGATATACTCAATTGGGGTGTAAGAATCGAGGTTGGTAAATTTACGAGGTTTGTCCTCAAAATTACGGATTACCGTCACATTTCTCTGTTCAGAATCCTGGAAACTGGGACGATATTCCCTCCTTTCTCTTTTGGGTTCTCTACTTCTATCTTCGAGTCCCTCATGGTGTCTTAACATCCTCTCTTCTGGCCTCACTTCTCTATCTCCTGTTTCCATACTGAGTTTTCTACGACAATCTCCATAGTCCTCAAATTCTACCTTCTCCCTTTCTTCTATCTCCTCAATCAACTCTTTCACTTCCTTCTCTATTTCTTTCTTCATATCCTCCTTATAGACATCCAGATCTGCAACGTCTCCTAAGCTCAGATTTTTCAATATCCTACTAATGTATTCCTCAATATTATTGGATTTTCCTTCCTTAATACGAAGCCTCCGTGGCTTAGGTGGCAGCACGCCAGCCTCTCACCAGTGGGTCCGTGGTTCAAATCCCGGTCACTCCATGTGAGATCTGTGCTGGACAACACGGAGGCAGACTGGTTTTTCTCCGGGTACTCCTGTTTTCCCTGTCAAAATTTCATTCCAGCAACATTCTCCACTATCATTTCATTCCATCTGTCATTCATTTAATCATTGCCCCAGAGGAGTGCGTCAGGCCTCGGCAGCCGGCACAGTTCATATCCTCGCCGCTAGATGGGGGCTTCATTCATTCCATTCCTGACCCGGTCGGAGACTGGAAGCAGGCTGTGGATTTTCATTTTTCCTTCCTTATTCTCATTCTCTACGGTGACTACAGTATCTATCCTTTCGTCTAAATGTTTACTACGACTTTCTAACGTTTCTATGAACGCTTGATTTTCCTCGACCGATTGATTCTTGTCGTCAACCTGTCTCTGTAATAGTTGATCAATACGCTTCCCTAGATCTGACCTAACACACATTACATCACGATTGATTTGTAATTGCGTACTGGCTAGCTTACTCTCAACTTTACCTTGTATTAGCTTAATATACTCTGCGCTTGACTTATCCCATTCGCCTTTCCAAATGACTGCGTTAGCCTTCAACATTTCGGCTTTATCAAGTTCAATGTCCTTCTCCAAAATTTTATTGTGGTCTATCACCTGACTACGCAGAGTATCAACGTTAGTTTTCAACTCAGCTAAAGAAACAATGGTCTATAGAGAATCGTCAACAAATTGCGATCTCAAAGCACCTATACCTTCTGAACATTGTGTTTTAGATTCTTCTACTTCCTTCCTGATCTTATTAATGTCCCCTTGGACCTTATTTACATCCACAAACATAGAATTAACCTTTGACTGTACTTTACCAATATCATTTTGTACACTAGTTATTTCTGTCTGGACATTATTAACATCGATTTGCATGTTGTTCACGTTCTCCTGAACCTTATCTACCTTTGTTTGCACATGGGACACATATGACCTTACATTGGCAACTTCTGATTTTACATTAGCAACATTAGATTTCACAAGCATCACCTCAGTTTGAACATTTGCGACATTAGATTTCACAAGAGCAACATCATTTTGAACATGGGCAACATTGGACTTCACAAGAGACACCTCATCTTTAACCAACGTGACATCATCTTTGACCAGGGCAACATCAGAATGCACACCCTCTACTTTAGATTGTACACTTTCAACATTGGATTTCACAAGAGAAACATCCTCTTTCAATTCAGTGGCGCTGGTCTGCAATCCCTGTAGAGAATTTTTCATGCCCTGAATATCTCCTTTGAAACTCTCCGCCACACCACTGACCTTACTAACAACAGTATCAAGATCTGCCTGTCGATCTTTCTTTAGCTGTTCTCGGTCTTTCTTTGCCTTGTGCAATTTCCTCTGTAAGTCAATAACATTTACTTTCAGATTCTCTTTAATCTGATTCTCAACACTATCCAATTTCTTATTCATGTTCACCATCATCTCTCCCACCATCTTACGGACATCCTCTGCCGCCATCGTTGTCATTACAACAATATCAATAATAAAAGTGCTATAGGAATATAAACAAATAGAGCAATATAGCAACACTTTAGAGCATCCTTTCAATCCATGTATTTGGGCATCTTATCGTCTCGCCTTAACATTAACTTAATGCTAAATTACCATACGACCCATTTCTAAATTTTAGATATACTACCATAAAGAACATTTACATTTATCACCATTAAACAAGTTAGCTTTATATTAGCATGGCTGTCAATAACCATGGGCCGGTAAAATGAAAATAGATTCAGATCATAGGTCATTCCGAAAATTTAACCTATTACTCTTTGCTCAGGCTATCCATTAGATCTGATCTTTCGTTTGAGTGCAATTTTGTTAAAAACAAAGCAAATATTACCTATATAATTACACTCTAGCTAATCGCAGATGATATGGTTAATTAATCCCATAAACTTAAAAATTAAGCCGTCATCTGGATAGCTTATAAATGGCCTCACGAAGCTATTTTCGTGGCTCCAAAGTCTAGGGTGCCATCTTTCCACTGTCCCCGTATATTCTAGAGGCGGTATGTTGGATATCCGAAGCAACAGCTGGATTCGTAGACCCTGACAGCTCCGGCGCAAAATACTAGTCAAGGATCTACCTCCAACTAGAACCTCGCGAATATACGTGGCGGAAATTACGATACAACTGTGAATTACATTAAAAAAACAGTTAGCTCGCAGCAGAACACCTACCTTTATTCTCGGGGATCTCGTGGTCAGCCTCTGGACCTATAATGGGTGTCACAGTTGCATCTCCTTGTATATAAAATAAATCATGACGACACGGCTTCTGATAAAACTAAACGATTTAATAACAAAAGATATGAACTATGGCTAAACATTCATACAATAAAATAAAAACACACTCCCATTCTCTCATCTTTACACTCACGCCACTGATAGAACTGCGTTCTAAGAACGCTATAATAAAATTTGGGGTTGCTTGTGCCAATATATCAAGCGATACAACAATTACACACTCTCTCCATTTGTGCGACCTGGCCGTGGCCTTGGCTGGAAACGAGTTTAAATCATCCCCTCGCTATTCCATCCTGGCCCACAAATACACCTCTCCATAACAATAAAAGCTGTGTTAAAATGAATCAGATTCACGTCAGTCAAATACGTGAACTGTACGCACATCCTACACGCTATTAACATAAAACTTCTATACACACTTCCATTCATACTCTCGCATTGTGGCGTCCCAATGGAGTTCATTTCATTCACACTGAACAAGAAACAAACCACATCCAGTCACATACTCATTCATACTCTAACCACTACGTTTATAATTCATAAACATCCTACACCTAACACATTATACACTCGATTGGCAAATAATGAATGTTAACACTAAACGAATTTACAACGACGCTTATAGCATCAGCTATAGTCCTTTAAAATGAGTAGCGCCTATATACACTTGAGCCTGAGCTCTGATCTAACAGTTATGTCAAACACACTAACTGAGATCCATAAAATCTTCTACATCTCCAGAAATAACCACCACCAGTCTCTCCTCTCTGATCTGGTGTCAAAGTAGTTTAAATACATTCGACCACTCAAGGTGAAACATATGTCGTTACATATTCGGGTTTAATAATCTCGATAAGAATATAACATAACATATATCATTATCTATTTCCCGTTTCAATTTCAACCGTGACCCTTCATGTCCTCTCTAATCCAAAGTCGTGTATACAAAAAAGGAGTATTCTCTACTCACACCTTTATGCCCTGCCAAACCAAGTCATGCCCACGCAATGACTGTACTATAAAATGCGGAATACCCTCGCAATACCCTCGTATGCCAACTACAACCGGAATTCTATACATATAAAACAACTGTCAAAGGGTTATCACCTTCACTTCTTTCAACTGGCATTCTTTAAAAAGGGCATAATTCCTCAGCGTTGTCACAACAATCGCTGGTCTCATGAACAATCACATCAATTGTTAAATCATTAATGTATACATCTTAACGACCTTTGGACTTTACGATACTAACCTCCTCACTTATTACTCTTGAAACGTTACTCTGATAAATATAAACTGTCGTGCAAACATTTAATAAAAATACTGCATCTCATCTTCATACTTCTGGGTTCGACTTTAATCGAAGAAGGAATATCATGTCTACAACGTGACATGATATTACTCCTCGTAAATATTTAATCACAACATTAACATGTGTGTCCAACAAGAATCGATCACGACGAGGATGTCAAACGATAACTACCCTAACGTCGGATGATAATAAATCTTCCAAGAAGATTCTAGCTTCAAATAAATTTAAATGATTGAAAGTCCATAGCTTTCTTCAATAAATCGTACAATTAGTCATATTCGTATTATCTCCATTCTGAGCGAATGTCTATGAGTTCTAACGATAATAATCGTTTCCACGTTAAATGTTTCTCTTCCACAAGATGTCATGATATTTCACAATATATCACTACCAAGATCTTCTACTCTTGACGTTTCTTCTCGACGGATAAAATTCCCAAATTGAACTCTTAAAAATTAATTTAATAGGTAACATAGATGAAAATGTCTTTCACCTGAATTCAGAATGAATTCAGAAACGTCGAAAATAAATTACTGTTCCTTAAAGGAAATGACAACAGCTTGTTCCTCGATCAAGTAAATTAATCTCAGTTCAGAAACTAGATTCCTAACAAACGAAGCTAAAAGCGTCGCAAGACGATCACTACAATAACTTTCGAAGAATAAAAAGGCTATACATGGAGTACATAAATATTGTGTCGAAATATGGATAAAGGATTTGCTCTGAAAATGTCACTACAAGCTCTAACTACAAGGTTAGTGAACACTGCTACCTGTTCTCGAAGTCTAGAAGATCAAGATAGAGTATTATAAAATACTCGGATGTTACATCTCCCAAAGATCTGGGCTGGATCCTAGCTCGTCTCCAAGAACTCGTGACCTCAGGAAAGGAGCGAATTCCCCTACTGGAAAACAGCAAGCTCCGACCGGGATCGAACTGCGGGCCTCCAATCATCATCTTCTTTTTGACCGGGATAACCGTGGACCCCTTGATAATCTTGATGTGTCTTCTTTCTCCGTCACAGAACAGTCTCATCATAACAGCGAGTAGCGTCGAAAGTTCGGCTTTCCACTTCGAAAGGCATTCGAAAAGAAAGTCACGGATCTCACTCGCATAACGAACATTCATTTAGATGGAATATGAACATCGTTCTGTAGTCGCTGATGTTAATGTTGAGCTCATGTTTGACAAGAATGCACTAGAATAGAGTTGTACATCATGCCTCATGATCGCTCATTAAGTAGACATTCATGAACAGTCTCCTCTAACGAAGCTCCATCGTTGACTACATTGCTTCTATCTGCCCATACTCCTGGCGCACATATTAATTTAGTCCATCATAATCTTCATAATAGTAGACTGAATATTGTTCCTCACTATGGAATATATCTCCATCCTAAGTGTGTTGTAAGACAGTTCCACACAAGCAATGCTAACATACACTCGTGCACACTTGTGGCTGCTGCATGCGCTGTAGTCGCTCGGACAAAAGTGTCTTATCGCGCTGGAGATAAACACTTTTCTCGCGCTTCACAAAACTGCTTATAATTACTGAAATACTTCCCCCAAACTTCTGAAAGTTCGTAATATACAATATCTGATAGCAAGCTACAATTAGTTGAAATAATGTCTCTGAATCCGATCAGACCGAAGTGATTGCGGCATATAAGTTCATCGCAACTTCACTTAGTTTCAAGGCGCGGTAATCTCCTATCTCTACCCTCGCTTATGCCTCGTCTCCACGAGTCACCTTCTACAAGCTCGGTGAAACACTCGGAACTCCTCTCTCTCTTCCTGTAACACACGTCTGACCTCTCGGACATTCAGATACTAAAGAGCCTCGATCTCCCCTCCAACTCTACCGATTCTGGCCGCCTTTTTGAGTTCCCTCTCAAATTCGCGCGGGCTCTATCAAATCGCTTATTCCTTCCAATAGCGACCTGCTATGGATTTATAAAATATTTCCAATATTTTATTATCATATTCTTCTCTTTTCCAATATATAAATTCACTCTCTAGGGGCTTAAATGAATTAAATATCCATAAAAATTTAGTTGCTGGAACTCCCGTCTTCTCTAAAACTTCTTCCTATTGGCTGTAAGCTCATATCCAATCGGATAATTTATAACAATATTTAAACAAATCCTGGGAATATTCGCTGTTGCTAGGTCGATTTTAAGCTTCTGGAAACTTCCATTACGCAATACAATCATGTGACGGAATTTCCCTCCTGCTCAACGTCGCCTCACGACTGGTTTCTGCCAAGTGCCAGCCATCATATTCCTTGATTAAATTTTATCATGGGCTTCGAAAAAAAATGTATTATTCCCATATTCATCCCATTTAATTCATTTTACCGGGGCAGTACCTGGCTTAAGGCCACGGCCGCTTCCTAAACAAATCCTACCTCAATTACTGATACACTAGTACATACATCAAAGTGACACAGGTTATCAGAAAACTTTTACACACACCTAAGTACACGGAGCTACATGACCACGATGTCGGAAAGCCCCTAAAACAATCAATGACAACAACATGTGCTAAATAGTTGTAAGTGAACAGAATAACTTAATCCTTTCAATTTAAGAAATTATTGTTCTCTAAAATTATCAATATTCAAATTTTATCTCCACAGAGTTCTCATGAAAGGGACAGACAAAAAATTAGAAAACCCCAAATCTTTTTCATCTTGAAAAGTCATTCACGAATATATTCGTATATTGTGACGGGATTCAGGGTTCTCTCATGTTCAAACACACACAACTGGTAGCTTGTATGGTTCTCACTAAATTTATTTCTAAAGCTTCTATGTAACCCAGTATTTACAGGATGCAAATTTACACTACAATCACTCTGTACGCTGGTCACCACAGTACGTTATTTGTACAATCCAAACAGTCTCCGCACTTGCCACCATTGCCGCTTCTGGTTCCACGACTTGATTCCCGCTGATGTAGCTTCTCATGGACTCCTGTCCGTACCGCGTTGAAACCAGGTCATCCGACACATCTTCCACGGAAGAGCACTGCACCACAGGTAGCACATCACTCGACTGTCATTGGTCACCTCGCTGGAAGATATGAGCCCCGAATTGCTCGAAGTAATTGCACTCGCCGACTACTTACTACCCTGTCACGGTTTGACTCTCGCTCTAAACTGTCTCTCTCAGCTCTCTCCACTGGGCGGACTATGAACTCTCTCTCTCAGGACTGTACTCAATCAGAGCTCTCTTTACAGAACAGTGTGCTAGCTTATAAATTTGTGACAGAGAATGCGGAAGGTTCTACCCCTGTCTGGTTCTGTCTGTGAAGAGGGAGCTGGATTATTCCAGAGTGAGAACAATCCAGATTTACCGCGAATGCTTCACTTACAGGCCACTGGGATGATTCGCCGGGAATACCTTCCAGCACCTATCTGCTGTACCTCACCCACTGGTCTCCAGTCTGGTGCTTGATCAGTCTAAATTCGTTATCTGACTTCGTATCATTCCCTGGAAAGATGAAGTGCAAATTTTCAGCTCTAATGTTTTTGTTGTTTTTTCTTTTCAGAATCTTAGGATGTCATTTGTCATTACACCAATATTTTGGTGAGTGTAGAAAGTGTGTGACAATCAGTGTTATTGTGGTGTTTTCAAAAGTGTGTTATTGCAATTATTTTCACTTGGGATGGTAGTAGGTGCCCTAGGACATCTCTGCTGTTACTTGGAGCTCGTTTTATATCACCTTTGAGATCAGTTAACGGTTTTACTTGTTCTTAAATCGGTTGCGTCACGCATGGGTAACTTTTTCGCCTGCTGGCATTTGAGGATGCTTAAATATGAGGGTACGATGTCAGTAAATATACTGGCACGTTAAAGATCTCCATCGGGGATGAATTCCGTCACCCTGGTGTCTCTAAAAGCCGCAGTAGTAAAAAGGGACCTAAAATCAATGACATTATTACGTAAATCAGTAAGGCCTATGATAGTGTGTGTAGGGAGAAGGTTTGGAAAGCAATGGGAAACATGGGAGTGGAAAAAGGGACTGTAGACAGAGTGGAGGAGGTGTATTGTGGAATTGTGAGTTGTGTGAAAGTTGGAGGAACGACCAGGAAAAAGGATAGACCAATGAGTGGGATAACACTTGGAGGTGGACAGCTGAAGAAAGTGGAAAGTCTCAAATTCTTGGGAAGTAGAGTGGAGGAAAATGGGAGAAATGACAAAGAGATTACGGAACGTGGCAGACAGGCAGAAGCATTTCTGAGAAGCATTAGAAGCGTAGTGTGGATTAAAGATGTCCCACAAAAAACAACAAAGAACTGTTATACACAAGCTTCTATATCCCGATACTGACCTATGCATCAGAAACGTGGATAATGAAGAAAGGAGACATAAGCAGAATACAGGCAAGTGAAATGAAGTTCCTACGAAGTAGGATCGGAGTAACAAGAAGAGACAGGGCAAGGAATGAAAATGTCAGGGAAATAGTGAAAATGGAGCCCTTGCAGGGTAGGATTGAGACATCAAGACTGAGTTGGTATGGACACTTACAGAGAATGGAAGAGAAGAAGATTCCCAAGAGGATACATGAGATGCAGATGCAGAAGAAACGACCAAGGGGAAGACCAAGAGATAGATGGCTGAAAGGAGTGGAGGGATGTGTCAAGAAGAGAGGCAAGGACTGGACTAGAGTGACAGCGGAGAGGTGGTGGGAAGAAAGGACTAAGTGGCGAGGCTTATGTTCCAAACAGACCCAGCCTGGGGCTGGAAACTGTACAAGATGAAGATGATGATTAGTTGATTATACGCGACCGTATATGGCATTTGAGTTATTATGTTACGTTTCTGTTGAAGACGACCTGTGGCACTTCATTTCATCCCTTCACATGTATCACGTATGTAGCTTGTGAAACAGAATTGAGAATACTGTTCGCTAATATGATGGCTATTATTGGCTGTTGCTCTAAACCAGTGATGCACACCTTAGCGCTCCCGGAGGAGTAGGTGGAGCTCGAGAGCGTATCGGCCAGCTTAGCTTGACCATGAAGGTAGGGGAAGTGTTCATGGGTTGCGGCAAGGCTTCGAGGGTTGACCAATGTTGCGTACAGAACGTATATAGGAATCCGAGCTGTCACTGAATAACATGGATGATTTTCAAAACACAGTGCTGTAGTATAACTGCCTCAGGTAGAAATGCAATAATTCACCCTTGAGAAATATATTAAGATTCATCTAGACCTAGATCATCCGTTGGGATTGACCTCAAAAGTATGAACGTCAGTCGCTTTGAGTGTGGTAACATGGGTAAATTTTATAATTGATAGAGAGTGTGGAGTTAGTAACAACCACATTTCAAAGATGAATTAAATAATTCTATTTGAACTTGCATTGATGTTAATCATGAATGCCCCATTCTTTCAGTAAGGCCAATGTCAAATGGTGAGAAGACGATGCTTAAAAGAACAATGATGAATTTTCGTTTTGTAAACAAACGGCGTAAGTATACTTGTGTATCCAAGGCATTTCTTTGTTAAACCTGGAGGCTGTTAGAATATCAGCGAACTCGTGTACCTTTGCGAATGACTATGATGATAATTACTATGCTCGCCATCAATAAAACAATCTACAGTGCTGCGTGCCCTTGAATTAATGTGGCTTTAGAGATACCAGGGTGCCGGAATATTTCGTGAAGGGGATCTTTAACGTGGCAGTAAATCTACTTACACGGCTCCCACGTACTTGGGCACCCTCAAATGCAAACTTTCTGCGTCGGGATTTAACCCCGTTGCCTTGGGAACAGCAGGCATGAACATTACCACTGCTCCACACAGTCAACCAAAATTAAAAATGAAATATACTGTACTTCTTGATTAGAAAATTAAAATACAGGCCATAGTGCGAGAGCGAAAATGGTACCGTTGTCAAAATAAATAATGATGTTTAAAAATAAGCAAGTGGTAGAAATTGTAGTTTAAGTATTAAAAAAAAGTGACAGTCAGTCTGAAGGAGTAGACGTTGTATCATTTTAAATGCTACAAATGCTGAAAAATGCTAGAAAGGCTGGAGGCTTCTCGCTTTGCTCGAAGCCAAAGACTCTTGACATGTTAGAAAATTATCTGCATAATACTTATCTTGCTTTATAATACTTTACCTTGTTCCCAAATTACTCGCGAACGGCAAGTGCAAACCAAGGGCAAAGCAAGGTCAAGCGCGCGGGATGCCGTCACACTCACCAGAGCGCGCGGGGACGTGCCCCTGCCATCCAGTCTATAAACACTTATAGTGGGCGATGTATTGACGATAGAGATATGCTCTCGCGGACTTTTTTGTAGAACTTTTCATGCTGACCAATTCTTACGCTCATAGTATATTGATATTTTTAACGGTTTGCCCAGCGTAAGCTTAAGAAGCGCACGGACGCCAAGTTTGTTTTCGACTTTTTCACTGAAATCGTTACTGTTTGGCTTCCTTTGATCATATATAAATTATTTTTTACAGAATCTTTCCTCGAGATATCCTTTACAGAATGGTGAAAACCGCATCAAAATCCATCCAGTGTTTCTCGAGATTACCCGTGACATCCAAGAATAGGGGATTTTTAGCCTACTTTTCACATTTTGCAAAAATGAGGAAAAAGTAGACTTATGAGATCGGGCAAATGTCTGTCTGTCTGTCTGTCTGTCTGTCCTTCTGTCTGTCTGTCTGGCTGTGTGTGTGTCCCCCCCTATCAACTCCTAAACGGCTGCAGCAATCGAAACAAAATTTGGTAGGAGTAAAGATCTATACCTGAATATCTCACGGCCATATTTAAAAATGATGTCAGTGCTACCAACTGCTAAAAAATCGCAATTGAAATTTGAGCTCCATGTTGGATATCTTGGAAAGTATGAATGGGGGCTATTTCAAAATTGGCACTTGTACAGATCATAATATTTCAGTTTAATTTCCAGGAGGCTAAACATGGCAGTGTTGCCAAAATGAGTATAAGCCTCCTGATAGGTCCAATTTTTAAATGCATATAACTTCTATACTATCAATTGGAATTCAACCAAATTTCGTATGTTGTATGTGTACATAACCAGATATGACTGAGCGTATTCTTAAGACCTACCAGGGCTGCCAACTGTTAATAAATGCTCCTAATTTATTTTATCCAAATACCCATATATCAGAAAGTATGCAAGCCGACAGCTTTAAACTATGCACACGTATAGTACCTGACATTCTATATTAATTTGGAGTAACTTATATACGTCAGTGCTACCAACATGATTCTAAGCCTGCTGACAGGTCCAACTTTAAATACATGTAACTTCCATACTATCATTTGGATTTCTACCAAATTTCGTATGTGCTATGTGTACCATAACGGATATGACTATGCGTATTCTAAGGAGCAACCAGTGCTGCCAACTGTTAATATGTGCTGTCCCTATTTTTGTTACCCTAATATCAATATATCAGAACGTATGCAAGCCAATAGCTCTAAACTTTGCACACGTATAGTACCTGGCATTCTAGACGAATTTGGAGTAACTAATATACGTCAGTGCTGCCAACATGATTCTAAGCCTGCTGATAGGTCCAATTTTAAAATGCATGTAACTTCTATACTAACTAAAGGATTTCATTCAAAATTGGCACAACAATAGATCATATTATTTCAGATTATTTCTGACCAATACATGCATGAAATTGTTGCCAACATGATTTTACGCGCGCTGTTAGATCCAATGTTTAACTGCATGTAACGTCCATGCTATTCATTGGACTTCAACCAAATTTAGTATTTTGTACCTTAATAGACGGAACTAAGAATATATTCAGTCATCAGGGCTGCCAACTGTAGTGCTCTATTAGGATACATTATGCCAGGTATACAGTATTTCGAACTAATTGGAAATTTCGATATTAGCAACTTAATTTCGTCATTATTCTAGATAGGTTCATATTCTATAGAATAATCATTTACATGAAAAGTAGGCTGTATAGTTCTTCACGGAACTTCTTGTTGTCTTATACTAACGAAATAGAGATTGTCGGGAACACATGCACCAAGTGGTACTATGACGTCACACACCTCAGTGCATCTGGGTACATTTTGTCCCGTCACCGTAACGTAACGCCAGACCCCAGCGTAACGACGAAGTCGACAAGATCATTTAAAATGATAAAACCTTGGTCATCAGCACCCAAAATATACACAATGATATTTAATAAGCTGACATAGCTTGGGATACAGCCTGATGATTCATTTCGAAATCTAACATAAATAACCACTGGAGAGTACCGTAACTAATAAACTGCTAATGACATCAACTACAGCAATAATACACTAAACGTAAATATGAAATCCACGTGAGAATTCATTCATCAATATTTTACAACTACCGTATTGTGCAAAACCTGGTAACTAAGGAAATCGTAGTTTCTAGTTTTTAAATGAGATCAAGTAACCTCATGTGTTCATACCTAAGTGATGGTAAGGGTGTGATACGAATGATTAAGGAATTAAACGACTCTGGTGATTGCAAGTAACATAGTCTCAGTACTCTTCTATTAAAAGGTTATCAATGTTAGTCCTATACTTAAACATATCATTGACACAGGCAAAATCCTTTTTTTTGTTGTTGTTGTTGTTGTTAAAAATTGCTAAATGTATGCCCATTGTAATTCAATATAATTACACTGCCATTGATTCTCATGGTTTGAGCCTTCAGATATAGAAAATTGTTGTAGCTAATGCGATTATTATTATCATTATTATCAGCACAGGTCCTATGGAGTAAACACGCCACATTCTTACTCGGCAACCAGAGACAATGGTGAACTCGACGCTGTGATGAAACAGCGCTCGTCACCTGTCAATGCGACAGTCACTCACTAACCTTAGCTCCACCGCCAAAGCTGCATGTGCATCATCATTAGGGCCCGGACGTTGATGCCGTAAAAAGTTTAAAAAATGCACTTAAAACTTTCAAAAATGACTGTAATAAATGACCTAAAAATTCGAAAAATGCACTATAAAATGGAGAAAATGATCTTATAATAATAAACTCTCCAATATTTCAAAAATTCGAAAACTGCACTATAAAATGGAGAAAATGTTCTTTAATAAACTCGCCAATATTTCAAATATAAAATCCTAAGCTCAAACTGAAAAGTCAATCAAAATAGATTTCTAGCACTTAACGAAAGGTTTATGTTCATTTTAGTCTGAGTTGCACTGCACTACGAAATGTCATTCTGATGTTGTCGAATGTAAATAATGTGTGATTATTAGCCAACAAGTTTTTATATCTCAAAAAGCTGCGTTCAACATCAACTGATGTGATCGGAGCGTACTTGAAGTGAGGAAGGTTGTTTGCTGCTAAATCCTCATCAATCCCATCCATGTAGTAGTTTTCTACAGAAAGAATGTCAGATTTTGCAGAATGTTTTACACCCGGTGTTTTAGTCCAGCACTTTTTTCAATTTTGATGCAATACCTGCAGGAATTTCGCCACGATTGTTGCTAAGACTAGTTTCCACCTGGTTGATTAAGGAAATGGAATCAATATTTCAATATTTTAAATTATCTTGTATCAGCTACTAGCTTCTCCTTAACTCTGAGACACGTAACTCCCTCATATAAAGCTGTGACTTGACTAAATTGGAAAAAAATACCTCAAAAGGCCGATTTCACTAAAATAAGACCAAAAAATCTACCAAACTTAAAAAAATGCTCTTAAAATGAAAAAATAGGAAAAAATGCAAAAAGATGCAAAATAAAAATGACATATTTGAAGACGGGATGGCCAGTCCGGAGTTTCTTTGTACTTCAGCATTGTTTTAGACAGCTCAGTAAAACGAAGACATGTCATCAACATCCGGGCCCTAATCATCATCATCGTCATCATCAATAAGTTATTTCATTCTCAGCCCCCGCGGAGCGTAGGTTGAGCGGACCATCGCATCGGCTAAGCTAGTAGCCCTTAGGCCTTTGGAAAAGAGGAGAATTTTAATAATATTTTATTTTTTTCAAGGAGTAGGCCTATGTTAACACATACGTTTGGGAGTTTAGTTTTATTTCTGGTGCAGAGGTCCACCCCGACCAAACGGACGCTCCCCCTAGGAGAGACCCCACCACATCCCCGCAAGGGCCAGTCCCTGTTATTGCCCTTTTTATTTTGTTAAAATATAAATACAGACACATACACTTTACATAGGTTGTAGGCAAAACATAACATGTCATTAATGCACAATATAGTCCGTGCTGGTAGATTGTATGCGTTTTAAGGAAAAGTTCAAAATAAGAGTTTTTTGCAATGTTTGTAATAATATGAAATAAATTTTTAAAACACAATTTTGTGAAGATTTCAAACAAACTCTTAGTTGCACTTGTACTTAAGGTATATACGAGGCGAAGCACACGGGTAGCGATGACGTAGCACTTATCACTGGTTTACTTGCAGTTGTTTGACGGAATAGGAATCGAAGAGCGACGTCTTTATGCAGCGGGAACTGATTGTAGCAGGCTGTGCGCCGGGTGCTCGCCGATACTCGGGGCAAGCAAGGAAGGCCACCACCCCTTGTTTGCAGTTGGGGGATGTGCAGATTTGAATATCAAATATGAGTTATTGTAGGGGGTGGGATGGAAGTGTTTTGGATAGGGTGCTAAGGTAATTAAGTAATGGAGGGGGAAGAGATGAGAGTTACTGAGGGTACGGTTATCATTAAGGATGTCTTGTGCTAATGGGAAGAGAGGTAGAGCTTCTGTAAAGAAGAGGCGGTTTGTAGTACGGGCTTTGGTGCGGTATTTGAGGCGTGGTGAGTGGAGATGGCATAGAATAGCTACATTTGCTCCCAGAGCCTAACGCTCGTGCCTGGGCAACACTGTTTAAACGCTAAAGGCTTGACGTTCACTATAGCCGTGGCTGATGGAAATGGGGAACAGGCCGGTATTGGCATGGTCAGATAATGTTGGTAACGTCGCAGAAGTCAGGAGTTAAAATAATCAACGCGAACAGCAGGCTTGGCGAGCATCTGATCGGAGAAGACTAGCAGCCGAGCCAATGGATGAATGACGTCACTACAACAAGCCAACGACATCTTGGAAGGCACAAGATATGTATCTCACGAATGCATTAACCTAACGTTTACGACGTAAAAATAATCAAAGGAATAATAAGCAAGTTCTAGACATCGAAGGAAATCGTGGCGCATAATATTAGTAAATGTTGCAATTTTATGGAAAGCTATAGAGAGCGACACCGTCGACCATCTTATCACAAGAATTTCAGGGAGCATGTGGTCACTTACTCACCTTCAGACCTTCGTTCCGTGTCTTAGTCATGTTCAGACTTTCGATTTGTCAGTTACTTCGATTGTTCTATGGGCGAAAGAGGTGGAACCGATAAACGCGTAGACATTGTTCGAGTGTTAATAGAATCAAGACCTGTACGCTAGTCCAGTAATAGTGAACACTTTACTTTTGAGGGAAAATTCTTTGGATTACAGCTTATCTATACAAGTGTTTTGTACAGATCAGTCAGAGTGCATTATTCACGTGAAATTGGTCGTACTGTACATTCATGGGGTGAGATGACAACAGTTGGCAACAGGGATTTAGAAAACTCGTCATGATGTCACAGAAGGCTGTGTATTTAGTGTGAGCGAACGCAAGGCAGTTCTCGGCGTATATGGACGGCGTATCCCAGGATATTTAAAAGCTATTCGAGGAACTCTTATACAAGCAGTTGTGTAGAATTCAAAGATGACCGTACGCGCCTTGATTCAAGAACGTGTATGAGGAGTTGTATACTAACAGTGGAGTTATACAGGGTAGGCCTATCGAAAAATAATGCCAACATTTCAAAAAATTATAGCACCGAAACCCTTTATGTTAAACGTGTAATTCTTTCACTGAAGGCCAGCTGGTTAAAATAAGTTTTGTTTTGGAGGGGACGTGACCTTGCTATGCGCACACTAGATGCGCAGTAGCCAAGGTCGGCCGGGGGCGCGTGCACCAATGAAGTCCCGACCTCACCCCTTTGGTTTTTTTTCTGGGGTTACATTAAACACATTGTGTATGAAGAAAAATTTCGGAATTTGGGGCACCTGCGGGAACGAATTTCTGCCGCCATCTTGACAGTTACTCCTGAAATGATTGCACGTACCAATCCAGCCATTGGAAAAGCGTGCGTTCAATGCTGATGTTGGTGGTCGGCCTGGCCTGGATTTTTTCTCTACAGTCCCTGGTTCCTTAAACTGATTAAACCATCGAATTACAGCTTTGTAATCAGGTGCAGTTTGTCGGGCGGTGCAGTCATTGGCACGCGCGCCCCCGGCCGACCTTGGCTACTGTGCATCTAGTGTGCGCATAGCAAGGTCACGTCCCCTCCAAAACAAAACTTGCTTTAACCAGCTGGCGTTCAGTGAAAGAATTACACGTTTTACATAAAGGGTTTCTGTGCTATTATTTTTTGAAATGTTGGCATTATTTTTCTATAACCCTGTATAACAATCGGTTCTAGGTGTTTCTTTAATTTGATAGAGAAATCCAGGTGCGTTAGAATGAGCGTCCAGCGTTTGTATAGTGCAAATAAAGAATTATAATTTCAGTGTCTTATCCTTAAAAATTGTGGTGTATGGAAAGCGCAGCGAACTCGAACCATTTTTGGCATAATCTTCTATTAAAATGGTCGTATGAGTTGAATAGTATTTGTGAATCGACTCATTGAAATTTTGTGGAATTTACCTATCGTCATTTATTACCTAAACTGATAGATTTTCCCAGTCATGTTAGCCAGCGTATAATTTGCAAATGAACAGTGGCGTACGAAGGGAACTATTTAAGGGAGTTCGTGCAATGACATGCAACATAAACCACGAGAAACAGTATAATATGGTACAATACACTGTTACCTTTATCTACAAAATTCAGAAGAGGTTATTTTCTAAAGTGAATTCAAGATTGTAAATCGAGTGCGCTATATGTACCTCTACGTTAATATTTCCGTATGAATAACACCAACTTCGAACCAACTCAGACTTGGAGGCATTTCAAGTAGTGGGAACTTCATTCTACATTACCAATGGAACTACAGAACATCTCATCAGATCGAGTTCGAAGCAGATGGCTACTCGACGACTGAAGGAGTGGAAAATATCCTGGTTTCGATAGAAAAGAGGACGAAGGACACACACCATGGAAACATCCAGATCAGCTGTTACAAGGTAGAAGCTCATGTTATGTAGAATTCTGTAGATTTCCTTTTGGTTAATTCAAATTGAACCCTTGCAAAGAAGCATATGAGACTCAGATTCGGGGCGTAACGGGTCATATTCGTAAGTTGCTGTCAGGGCGCTTCATTAACTTGCAGGGTAACATATAACAAATTAACATGCAGGAAAGAGTGAAGCCAGGGTTAAAAACAACTGAATTTAATAACAAATCACCATATTTACACATAAACAATTAACAACAAAATCTCCCAACTGACTCCCATTTAATAAAAATGCCAAAAACTAGGCGATATCTCTGGAGAGATTAATTACTTGGACCAAGTGTCCTTAAATAAAAGATACAAAGGTGACCATATAAGTGCCCATATAAGTGCGTATGCCGTTCTACATGCATCACGATGTGTACTTTGAATGCGTGATTCGTTATCATCCGGGATGACCCTTCAAACACCGAATCCGCATTTTCTAGAGCTAGACCGACACGGGGGAACACAACTACACTACTTAAATTAAACCGACACTTCCTAAATCTACTATAAACAAACACAAAATTTCCGAGTGAAATTGGACTTAGATTGCCGTAGCAACATTTACTGCCTGAAAACTTAGGACTTCACACACAAATCAACACAAGTACATTAACACGTGACCAATAGAAAAATACTCAAATGACCGCTGTCAAAATTTACAAATACTCTACAACTACACCACACGGGTGTGACACACAAAATTACATGAATTGAGTCATCAACAAAGCAATAGGCAAACAGCCAACATTTACGTTAATCACAATATTTTATCCATACAAGGTACAACAATCCGTTACACACATGGCGAACTCCCCAATTAATTATGGCTTAAAAATTAACCATCACAATGAACAGGTTTGCTACATGAAAGCTTACAGGGTTCAGTCGGACAAAGGACTGCCTATCAAAATAAGTCACAGGCAAAACGGGCGGTTTGTGGAACTCTGCATGTCTGTCAACCCACGTGTCAAAATACGTCGACCTCCCAGAACATGGGTCGAACCTCGAAGAAATGTGCCCCAAAGCACAATAATACATGTGTGTGTCAGAATAACCATATGGACAAGAATCAGCAGTCTCCCAAGAGCACTCTGTCTTTCCATCTAAAAAATACAATAGCAGCAAAAAATATATAAGGGCGGTAGGACAACTACCCCCTCCTCACGTAGAATCAACACACACTAGACACATCAACACACACTGAATCACACGTATGGGTTTTGACAGACCCTGAAATAAAAGACACAAATAATATCCACATGCTGGCGCCATCGTTCTATGCCGTGACTAGTCACCTGAAAAGGACTCAAGAAAATCTATCAAAACTAGAACGAAGGTGTTCTACAATTACTTTTAAGTTGGTGCACTCGGCTACCCTAACATGAATAATAACCTGTTCAGCAAAATGTTTTACACTCATTTCCTCCCATTCCTATTTCAAATATTAACGTTAATAAAGCACCATTTATCGAATGTAACGGGTTCCGCAAATTGCAAGGATAAAAATTACGCACGCACGCCGCGTACATTACACTTGACTCAAGAAAGAAAACAAAATATCAACAAACACTTTGGCCACGCGCCAACGGACATTTAAACACATAGTGTCGGTACAAGAAAACTCTAAAACAACAAGAAAGAAAAACATGACTATATACAAAGTTCCCCGGCCAAATCTAACTACATAATTGAAATAAATCCAATTTTAGTACATCACCGCTTCTGCATGTAGACCAAGGACATCCTCCTCAACCCATTGCCCTATGGACAATTTAGCTCTCCATAGTAGTCGTCTGTGCTGATTTCTTGAAGCTCATCCCAACTTCAAACCACGTGCTGTTCATCTTGGTCTCGACTCCTTGGCAGAAAAGTTCAATATTAAATATTTGCCTATCTATAATCGCTTGCAGGCTACTCAGTTCACCCACAATTGTCCTATTGCGATTAATAGCGAAGACTGGCCCTAATTATATCAGACACACGCACTATAAAACATACATAAAATACACACAATTTATACAGAAAATATACATCTCGAGTCCGCGCCACTGGCTCGTTAACAAGTTCACAATCCTGGCTGCACTAGCAGTCGCTATCTCGTCTGGTATTTCCGTCTGTACTATGGACTTCGGTTCTGGTAAGCGCTAATTAGGGTGGTACGATACTTCCCTCTTAAAGTTGAACTCGTCGTCTTGAAATGAATGTTACTGTTTCTCAAGCGCTAGCGTGAAATATTTAGATCACACGACAAAGTCGATTTTACAATAAAATGTATTATAGCTTTTTAAAATTTGATACTGCGATCGCTGCGACTTTTGTTTCTCAAAGCTCACAAAATGAATTAGCTTTACTGAGTTAGAGCGTAAAACCATATTTCACACCAAATAATGACTTAGATAAATTCGAGCGTCAAAATCACAAACCAAACTGACGTGGAGTATGCCTCTCAAGGCTCCAAAAGGTAAGACTTAGATTGGCGTCAGGCCAAGCTATTTATGAGAAACTGACAAGGGCGGTGGAGTGGGGCAAAGTCGGATAAAAACTTCCAGAGTTTTTGTCTCACAAAGATGTAACTAGTGTCATTCTTCTCCAAATAAATCCAACGTCTCAAATTACTCGAGCGGAAATTAATCCGTTCGGCGGTTCCTTAGATACACACTTCCGCGGGCTTTTTACTACTGACGCCGTCCACCTCGTGGTCAGGGCTTGGTCTCTTGCGATTGGCTGATTCAATCGTATGTTCGTTGAGAGGACCTCGTGATTCTTCCTTTATGTCTCCAATTTTGGTACAGTAGTTGCACAATTTAGCCTTGAACTCGACTAATTCTGGCCGTCCCCCAGGAATAGCTACTGGCTCAACTTCTGTTGCAATCGTTACGAAATGCTGGCCTCCCTAATATCCAAGTCGACTTCCTTACGTGCTGCCTGGGCCGTAGTAATAATAATAATAAATATGAATACTTATTTATCGAAGATCAATAAGGGTTCATTTATCCTCAGCAAGGTTTTGAAATTCGAAACAATTTATTGGTTTGGATTTCAAAAACAAAATCCACTGTAGTAACAACACATCTCTTTAAATCTCACTCAGCTGCTCGAGTGTATGCCCCTCTGACTCAATTAGTGTGCTCCCTTCTCGCTGGAATGTCATTCATATTTCCACTAGGTCTCCCCTTCTCCTCAAGTAGTTGCCACTCCCGTCGTCTCAGCTGCTCGTTGTTTACAAACAAAGTGCGTACTCAGGCGCTCCCCGTGGATTTGAGTGTTTGTTTTCAAAACATGAATTTTGCAATACAGATTCTGCACATATCATCTTCCTTAATCATCAAATGGTTCCCTTCTGTAGTACGGTTTCAAATTGGCGCTATTAAAAACAGATTTTGCACCAGTGCTCACTTCTTCTAATCTGTAGGCATTGTTACCCAGATTCTTAATTACCCGGAACGGACCAATGAACCTTGGACAGAACTTGGCGAAGACTTTGTTCTTAGGGTCGGAGATCGGTGGTCTACGAACCAGCACTAATTCTTGTTCTTGTAACTCTCGGTGAAACTTCTTTCCTCGGTACCGTCTCAGCCTTCGGTCCGCTTGGTTCCTCATGTGCTCTCTCGTTCGCTGGATTCGCAAATCATGCGCTAATAATGGATCCCTTGGGCAAGGAATGATCTTATCCCAAGTTCTTTCTGGCAACCTGTTGTGGTGTACAATCAGTGGGACTTGACCCGTCGACTCGTGCTTAGTAGTGTTCATGCACCTCTCAATTTCCCCTACTTTGTCTACCCATTTATTGTGTTCGTTAGGAATCATTACTCTGTAGTATTTAGCGACACAGCGAATTGTTCTTTCGCTCGGATTTCCACAAGGATGACGAATACTTGAAAATATGTGTTTTATTCCTAGGCTCTCCAAACCTTGCCTAAAGACATTGCTTGTGAAATAGGTACCGTGATCTGATAGAATGGATTCCGGCTTCCCAAGGATCGGAATGACTTTGTTCTTAATTCTACTGAGGACTTGTCTTGATGTCGTCTTCTGAATAGGACATAGCATGACCATCTTCGAAAATACGTCAACACACACCAAGAGGTGTCGGCATCCACGCTTTCCTTTTACTAAAGGACCAAAGCAATCAATCGCGAGCATCTCGCATGGTTTCTGCGGTAATAGTGGTCTTGGAGGTTGTTTCAGAATAAAGTTGTTCGGCTTCGTGCGCTGACAAGCGTCACACGTTCTAATTACTTCAACAATGGTGAATCTCATCTTGGGCCAAGTAAAGGTCTCCCCTATCGTAGCTTCAGTCTTATCCGTGCCGATATGTGCTAGGCTCTCGTGAACATGCCAAGTTAATCCCCTCTGTAGCGATGCTGGAACTAAGATCCGCAGTTTAGTATGATGCTCATCCACGTACTTATGTAACAAGTTATTCAAATAGTGAAATCTCGCTTGTTTAGCACTGGCTTCCCGGTACTCTGGTGAATTTGGTTGTAACTCCTTCCTATAGAATTTTATCATCATCATCATCCATGGGTCAGCTTCTTGCTCCTTCCGAATATCCTTCAATCTTGCCAAAAACTCACGAGCCTTAGGTGTCAAGGTAATATTGTGAACTTCCGCTATTACTTCGTTTCCGTCCTCAGGGTTTCTACTCAAGGCATCTGGTATGACGTTCAATTTCCCAGGACAGTGCTCTATTGTGATGTCAAACTGCTGTATGTAGATGGACCAGCGCGTTACTCTCTCACTTGCTATTGTTGTCTTAAATAAAAATGTCAGTGCATGGTGGTCGGTTCTAACAATGATGGAATAACCATAGATCATCTTGCGCCACTGTTGGAGAGAATATAGAATTGCTAGTAGCTCAAGTTCCGTGACTGTGTAGTTTCTCTCATGTTTCCGTAATTTACGACTCGTAAATGCCAAATAGGATTTCTTCCTGGGTTCTTCAGCGTCCTCTTGGTACAGCATAGCACCAATCCCAATTAACGAAGCATCTGCTTGAATGATAAATTGTTTCTCAAAATCCGGATATCCAAGTTTCACACAGTTTTCCAATAAATCCTTCGTTGCTTTAAAAGACCTGTCGCACTCCTCGTTCCACGACCATCGATTCGCTTTCTTCAACATCTCCTGCATAGGCGCTACTGTTTCTGTGTAACCAGGGCAATTTTCTTTGAAGAAACCTGTCACTCCCAAAAATGCTCTAACATGTTTCACTTTGGTAGGTGTGGGAAATTTCTTAATAGCATCAATCTTGGCTGGATTAGGCCGCACGCCCTCGACATCAATTATATGTCCCAAATATAAAATTTCGCTCTGGCAAAAATGTGATTTTTTTAAGTTGATCTTGAAGTTCATGGTTCTCAGGTTGTCCAGCAGTTTATTTAAATTTATCAAGTGTTCTTCCATCGTCTCAGAAGCGATTAATATGTCATCAACATATCTCGTGGTGAAGTTCTTGACCTCCTCAGTCAGATTTCTATCGAGTGCTCTAATGAGTGCACATCCCGCAGTTTTCACGCCAAAGGGCATTCGACACCAGATATAACTTTGATTGTCGAATAAAAATCCCGTCAACAGTTGAGATTTTTCTTCAAGTTCAAGATGGTGGAAACTATTCGTCAAATCAACACTTGAGTATATCTTCTTCCCACGGAAGCCTTTCAAAACATCTTTGATCCTCGGTGCTTGGTCGTGCTCAACTAGCAGTTTACTATTTAAAACTCGCGCGTCTAGGCATAGCCTAATTGATCCGTTTGGCTTGGTCACAGCCAATATTGCGTTCAGATAAGGAGTTGCAGCTTTCCTTATCATGCCAGAATCTAATAAGTTAGTAATAATGTCCTTCACCTGAGAAAAATGCTTCTCTGGGATCGGGTACAATTTACTTTTAAATGGGGTCCAATCTGTCACCTGCATAGCATATTGAAAATTCAAAACTTTCCCAGGTACGGTGTCAAAAGCTTCTTTATGTGATCTTAGAATTTCTTCCAGTCTTCTTCTATCAGATTCCCCTACGATGGCTTCCTTAAGTCGCTCCTGAAGTAAAATTTCGAATTTGGTTCCGCCCATTTCTTCTTCCGCCAAATGCACCCAAAGTTCCTGCGAAATATCTCGGCTGTCCATTTCTAGCACTGCTGTCTGGTTGACTTGCTCTCCCCTCAAGATCTTATCTCCGGCCTCATTAGTGCATTCCTCAACAACCCAAGTGTTGGCCTCTCTCTCCAGCGGATTCTCTTCCATATTTAAACCCACATGATCCAATCCTTCTACTTGTTTGAAGCTTACAGTGTTGTTATGTAAATCAATTACAGCATGAAAATCGCAGATGAAGTTGGCTCCTAAAATTATATTGTAGTTCATCTTTGGAATAACGATGAATGTTTGTGAAAAAGTATGGTTCAATATTTCCAGATCTAGAAATGCTTGCTGTTTACAATTCATAGTTTTGTCAGGAATGACACCTCTGACTTTCATTAGCGGTACCGGCATAATAGGAACAGTCTGTTTTCTTGCTATTTCTTTTATTAAAATTTCAGTGACTAAGCTCACCTGGCTACCTGTATCAATCAAACATCTCACCCTCATACCTCCAATATGCGCGTAAATAATTGGTAGCTGTCTAATAACGTTTTCACGGTTCTTCACCACTTCCTCCAGGCAGTCGTCTGGGAATGCTACCCACTCTTCTATGTTGGCCACTATCATCTCTTCTTGCTCCCTGGCGATCTCCGTTTCTAGCCTATCTCCTTTCAGTTCATTTGGTTTTTTTTTATCCCGGGCCCCATTAGATGTGTTTCGCCGGTTATCATTCTGTCGCTCCTGTTGCCTCAGTAAACTCTCTGCCCCCTCTCCTTGATGATTGTCTGGGCTCTGTCTGTTCGCCATGGCACGCCCCCACTTTTCCTTCTCCGCTTCTTCATTACTTAATTGATCCAGGTATTTACGGGATTCAATATATCGCTCGTCCCAGTTATTCCTATATTCTCCTCTGTTTTCTTGGCGATAGTCCCTGCCGTTACTCCATCTACCATCTCCATTTCTTTGGTAGGGTCTACCTTGTCTCTGGTTTCCCCTCCAATTTGTGTACTCCCGCTGGTACGTCCACTGATTATTTTGATTCTGGTTATTCTGATGATATCTCCCGCGGTTATTCTGATAGTTATGATTGTTGTGATGGAACTGGTTTCGGCCGTCAAAATCTTGTCTTCTTGGCGTGAACTGTGTTCCCGTGGACTGTGTCTTACTTTGGTTTCCCTGGCCGTGGTTATTTTGGGGTCCCTGAACTACCTCTGCCGTGTTTACACATTCCAAATTCCTTCTTCCTGTCTGTGGGCTCACCATACTCGTCTCATCTAAGTGTCTGAGTAATTCTTCTGCTTGGACTGCGGTCTGAATGTTTCCTGCGACTAGCAATTGTTGGATATGCATTGGGAGTTGTTTTCCGATGGTTAGAACCATATTCGGCTCGCTAGGCGGGTCATCAAAATCCCTGAATTTTACCAATTGCTGACTAAAGAATTCTGAAAAACGGGTTGGATGGGTACTATGGTATTTGCGTGTGTACAGGTCCATTCTTAACGCCTGTTGTAACGAAGGACTCCAAAACTTCTTCAAAAACGCCTCGCGGAATTGATCCATGTCTGTAAATGTGTACTTGAAACTTAAGAACCAGGTCAGGCTAGGTCCTTCTAAAAATTTCTCCACCAGTCTTAATTGTTTCTCAGGACCGATGTGTTGGTCATTAAAGTAATCCGTTAATTGCCGTAGAAATGCTTTGGGAGTGGTTCCTGAATTTTCTTTGAACTTATCGGGCTTAAAATCATTACCCCGAATGACTTGGATGACTTGGGCTGGTGCCAAGTTCGGTTGCGGAGTTGAAGTCTCCCCTCTGTACTGCTGGAATGCATTAGTCGTTAGTCTGGGACTTTGACCCCGACTCGTGTCCTCAGCCAACTTCGAACCTGCCGGACTTCCAATACTTGTTTGCTTTTCCTGAATATTTTCATTTGAAAATAATGTCGCATTCTCTAACGATCTAATCTCGTTTTTTATGATTAATTCTGATTGTTCCTGCAATTTCGACTTCATATTTTCCTCCAGTGCCTGCATTCGCTTTAAAACTGCCAGCCTGTCTTCCTTATTCGCCTGAGCCTGCTGGTCCCAATCTCGCCGGATCCTACTTTTCAAGCTGTTTATTTTCTCCTCGTTCCTCTCCTGATTTTTCTCTAGCTCTTCACGTATCTGTTCCTGCGTTTTCACTAGTTGTTCCCCCACCTCTTCTCTTATGACCTCTTGTGTTTTGATTAGCTGACCTTCCAAATTATCTTGAGTTTTGACGAGCTGCTCCCCTACTTCTTGTCTTATGACCTCTCGTGTGTTTATTAGCTGGCCTTCCATCTCTTTCCTTATGATCTCTTGTGTTCTGCCTAATTGCTCCTCTAAATTTTCCCGCAAGTGTATCCGCTCAGTTTCAGCCTTAATTTCGACTTTATCTATTTCCTTTATTAATTCCAGCACGTTGTTATCTACCGAATTAATCTGCTGTTGTAGTTTCTCTTGGGTCTTCTTCACTCCCGCGGTGTTACTGACACATGCTGCCTCTATCTGCTTAAGTTTATCCGCCACCATCTCGTCAAATTGCATTAATTTGTTATCAAATTTTGCCTCCAATTTCTTCATTTCGCCTAACTGTCTGATGTTGTTTTCCGCAACCTCGCCTGCCAGTTTCTCTACTTTTTGAACGCTCTGGTTAATATCATTTGTGATTTTTCCTAACTGTTCGGTTTGTGTTACCGCCTGTTGTGACAATTTGTGGTTGAGCTCATTGAGTTGTTTGTCAGTGTCTAATTTCTGGACTTCTAACTGGACCGAAATGTTACCGCTCATATCAAGTAATTGTTTTTCACAGTCTATCTTCTGCGCTTGTAACTGAACCGAAATATTATCGCTCATATCGAGTAATTGTTTTTCACAGTCTATCTTCTGCGCTTGTAACTGAACCGAAATATTATCGCTCATATCGAGTAATTGTTTTTCACAGTCTATCTTCTGCGCTTGTAACTGAACCGAAATATTATCGCTCATATCGAGTAATTGTTTTTCACAGTTCTTTAATTGTTTATCGTTATGCTCCCGCTGAGCTTCTAATTGTTCTTTTAATTGTTTTTCCGTCTTTACGGACATCTGTTCTAATTGTTCTTCCGTTTTCGCGGACATTTGGATCGACATCTGCTCTAACAATGCCTTTATCTCATCGACAAGCGCCATATCACACACAAAATATATTCAGAGAAAAACAGGGTTATGGGCTAAGGTTTCAGCCCTATACGCACATACATGTCACACATTTAAATATTACTGGCTCTAATTTAATGAAAATTTCAGTAACAAAATTTACTGAATACAATGACACTTATTCCCAAACAATAAAATAACCCCTAGTGATCTGCTTTTAAATTCCTAACCAACAGAATTTACGAAACACCAATTAACCGAAGTCAATTAAATGTCAAATATAAGGCAACATCTTCCTGCTTGACTGAGTTCATTAATAATGCAAATTTCTAATTTTAATGTGGGCGCCAGAACAAGTTTATAACAAATACCAAATCAAATTCTAACCTTGTTCAATATTTCTAACTTTAGGAACTCAGTGATTTTACTAATGCACATGGCGGTACAACATCGCCTCCATTTACTGAATTTACATGTCCGCTTGACCTGGCATCATTTCTCAACGAAATAAATATGAGATCAGCGAAGCAACAACAACAACAATCCCCACTTGGGCAGCCATTTTTGTTTTATGAACCCTTGCAAAGAAGCATATGAGACTCAGATTCGGGGCGTAACGGGTCATATTCGTAAGTTGCTGTCAGGGCGCTTCATTAACTTGCAGGGTAACATATAACAAATTAACATGCAGGAAAGAGTGAAGCCAGGGTTAAAAACAACTGAATTTAATAACAAATCACCATATTTACACATAAACAATTAACAACAAAATCTCCCAACTGACTCCCATTTAATAAAAATGCCAAAAACTAGGCGATATCTCTGGAGAGATTAATTACTTGGACCAAGTGTCCTTAAATAAAAGATACAAAGGTGACCATGTAAGTGCCCATATAAGTGCGTATGCCGTTCTACATGCATCACGATGTGTACTTTGAATGCGTGATTCGTTATCATCCGGGATGACCCTTCAAACACCGAATCCGCATTTTCTAGAGCTAGACCGACACGGGGGAACACAACTACACTACTTAAATTAAACCGACACTTCCTAAATCTACTATAAACAAACACAAAATTTCCGAGTGAAATTGGACTTAGATTGCCGTAGCAACATTTACTGCCTGAAAACTTAGGACTTCACACACAAATCAACACAAGTACATTAACACGTGACCAATAGAAAAATACTCAAATGACCGCTGTCAAAATTTACAAATACTCTACAACTACACCACACGGGTGTGACACACAAAATTACATGAATTGAGTCATCAACAAAGCAATAGGCAAACAGCCAACATTTACGTTAATCACAATATTTTATCCATACAAGGTACAACAATCCGTTACACACATGGCGAACTCCCCAATTAATTATGGCTTAAAAATTAACCATCACAATGAACAGGTTTGCTACATGAAAGCTTACAGGGTTCAGTCGGACAAAGGACTGCCTATCAAAATAAGTCACAGGCAAAACGGGCGGTTTGTGGAACTCTGCATGTCTGTCAACCCACGTGTCAAAATACGTCGACCTCCCAGAACATGGGTCGAACCTCGAAGAAATGTGCCCCAAAGCACAATAATACATGTGTGTGTCAGAATAACCATATGGACAAGAATCAGCAGTCTCCCAAGAGCACTCTGTCTTTCCATCTAAAAAATACAATAGCAGCAAAAAAATATATAAGGGCGGTAGGACAACTACCCCCTCCTCACGTAGAATCAACACACACTAGACACATCAACACACACTGAATCACACGTATGGGTTTTGACAGACCCTGAAATAAAAGACACAAATAATATCCACATGCTGGCGCCATCGTTCTATGCCGTGACTAGTCACCTGAAAAGGACTCAAGAAAATCTATCAAAACTAGAACGAAGGTGTTCTACAATTACTTTTAAGTTGGTGCACTCGGCTACCCTAACATGAATAATAACCTGTTCAGCAAAATGTTTTACACTCATTTCCTCCCATTCCTATTTCAAATATTAACGTTAATAAAGCACCATTTATCGAATGTAACGGGTTCCGCAAATTGCAAGGATAAAAATTACGCACGCACGCCGCGTACATTACACTTGACTCAAGAAAGAAAACAAAATATCAACAAACACTTTGGCCACGCGCCAACGGACATTTAAACACATAGTGTCGGTACAAGAAAACTCTAAAACAACAAGAAAGAAAAACATGACTATATACAAAGTTCCCCGGCCAAATCTAACTACATAATTGAAATAAATCCAATTTTAGTACATCACCGCTTCTGCATGTAGACCAAGGACATCCTCCTCAACCCATTGCCCTATGGACAATTTAGCTCTCCATAGTAGTCGTCTGTGCTGATTTCTTGAAGCTCATCCCAACTTCAAACCACGTGCTGTTCATCTTGGTCTCGACTCCTTGGCAGAAAAGTTCAATATTAAATATTTGCCTATCTATAATCGCTTGCAGGCTACTCAGTTCACCCACAATTGTCCTATTGCGATTAATAGCGAAGACTGGCCCTAATTATATCAGACACACGCACTATAAAACATACATAAAATACACACAATTTATACAGAAAATATACATCTCGAGTCCGCGCCACTGGCTCGTTAACAAGTTCACAATCCTGGCTGCACTAGCAGTCGCTATCTCGTCTGGTATTTCCGTCTGTACTATGGACTTCGGTTCTGGTAAGCGCTAATTAGGGTGGTACGATACTTCCCTCTTAAAGTTGAACTCGTCGTCTTGAAATGAATGTTACTGTTTCTCAAGCGCTAGCGTGAAATATTTAGATCACACGACAAAGTCGATTTTACAATAAAATGTATTATAGCTTTTTAAAATTTGATACTGCGATCGCTGCGACTTTTGTTTCTCAAAGCTCACAAAATGAATTAGCTTTACTGAGTTAGAGCGTAAAACCATATTTCACACCAAATAATGACTTAGATAAATTCGAGCGTCAAAATCACAAACCAAACTGACGTGGAGTATGCCTCTCAAGGCTCCAAAAGGTAAGACTTAGATTGGCGTCAGGCCAAGCTATTTATGAGAAACTGACAAGGGCGGTGGAGTGGGGCAAAGTCGGATAAAAACTTCCAGAGTTTTTGTCTCACAAAGATGTAACTAGTGTCATTCTTCTCCAAATAAATCCAACGTCTCAAATTACTCGAGCGGAAATTAATCCGTTCGGCGGTTCCTTAGATACACACTTCCGCGGGCTTTTTACTACTGACGCCGTCCACCTCGTGGTCAGGGCTTGGTCTCTTGCGATTGGCTGATTCAATCGTATGTTCGTTGAGAGGACCTCGTGATTCTTCCTTTATGTCTCCAATTTTGGTACAGTAGTTGCACAATTTAGCCTTGAACTCGACTAATTCTGGCCGTCCCCCAGGAATAGCTACTGGCTCAACTTCTGTTGCAATCGTTACGAAATGCTGGCCTCCCTAATATCCAAGTCGACTTCCTTACGTGCTGCCTGGGCCGTAGTAATAATAATAATAAATATGAATACTTATTTATCGAAGATCAATAAGGGTTCAAAATGTAACAAGAACATGGGATCAGAACAGTATTATTAGCCTACTTCTCACATTTTGCAAACATAAAGTCGACTTATGAGATCACCCGGGCAGATGTCTGTGTGTCTTTCCTGTCTGTCTGTCTTCAGTCAAATTTTGTATGTGCATAGTGTACTTCAAGAGATAGAACTATACATAAGTTCAGAGTAACCAGGGCTACCAACTGTTGATAAATGCTGTCTATAATTTCGGTCCCTAGTCTCAGTTTATCAGAAAGTATATACAGTATGCCATCAGTTCTAAACATGGCACATGTATAGAACATGAAATTGTAGAATAATTTTGAATGAACCTTACACGAGAGTATTACAAACACGCTTCAACGCGCGTTGACACTTCCTATGATTAACTGCCTGTAACTTCCATCCTAACGAATAGATTCCATCCAAATGTTTTTATTTGCAATATATGATTAAAAAATGATAAAAGTGCTTACCATAACACACACCAGTGCTACCAACTGTCTATTAACCCTAGTCTAGTCGCGCGAGAAATTAAGCTATAAGTCACGCACGGAGGAAAACTCCGGATTTATAAAAATCTATTTTATTAGTTTTATTTTGGCAAAAATATTTATAGAATCACATATTATGGCTAGAAAACAAACATTTACTTTTCTCTGGCGTATTTTCTAAATAGTTTGTTTAAACTATTAGTTAAATGTTTAACAACTTTGCATATGGTAATTAAATTAAATCCATGAGTGTTGTTGCTACCTATAACCACACCATACAAAGAATGTCTTAACAAAAACAAAAACGTAAGTTTAGAAAAGTAAAACAGCAAGGTCATCGGATTACAGAAATATAAAGTATCAAAAACATATGCAATAATGTAATGTGTCTAAAACATTATGTAGAAGTTTAAAAAATATTTTTAAAAAAGTTTGGTGCTTTTCAGTCGGTCAACACGAATGTACCCAAATAGAGCTGAGTTATGCCCTAATCCTGAAATAAATTACATGAGATTAATAAGTACACTAGGATGACAAGTTTCGATCGTCAAGCGATCATCATCAGATCCATTACACTTAGGCTATAGAATCTATGTTTGAGAATACAGGTGAAAAATATATACAATATGTACAATTATTTAGTTGCAGTGTTGGTAATGCAACTGTGGTATATCTAATGTTAGGTGAAATTCTAAAATGGTGATAAAAATCCGGAATTTGTCTGTTCGGGGTGATTATATGGTTATACAAAATCAACTATGGTTATACTGTAATAATACATGCTGATAATTATCCGGTTGTCTTCCTAACTGGGACTTCAAGCAGTTTCGTGTTCACTCTGGTACCAGTTGTAGTCGACTAACCCGGGTGTTAACTGGACGTCCAGTTAGGAAGACAACCGGATATGTATCAGCCTGTATTATTACAGTATAACCATAGTTGATTTTGTATAACCATATAATCACCCCGAACAGACAAATTCCGGATTTTTATCACCATTTTAGAATTTCACCTAACATTAGATATACCACATTTAGCATACACTGACAGTTGCATTACCAACACTGCAACTAAATAATTGTACATATTCTATATATTTTCCACCTGTATTCTCAAACATAGATGCCATAGCCTAAGTGTAATGGATGTGATGATGATCGCTTGACGACCGAAACTGGTCATCCTAGTGAACTTATTAATCTCATGTAATTTATTTCAGGATTAGGGCATAACCCAGCTCTATTTGGGTACATTCGTGTTGACCGACTGAAAAGCACCAAACTTTTGTTTTCTTAGGTGGCACTGAAAAATGGCTTCAAACCTCACAATGTTTATAAAATATTTATAAAGGGGAGCGTGATGGCACAGTGGCTTACCTGCTCGCCTTTCACCCGGACGGCCGGGGCTCGAATCCCGGTGACAGCGGGGTGGAATTTTCACCTGAAAAGTCACGTGGCGCCAGGAAGGGCATCTGGCCTTAAATCCCCACCAGAACCAAAATGAGCCTGGTTGGCTCCGGCGACCCCAATTAATTGGGAAAAGCCGAAGAAAGTTTATAAAATATTTAAAAAATAAAATATACTTGCAATAAATGTTCAAAACTGTCCGTTTAGGATTATAAGATTCAATGCAATTAATGTATACCGGTAATACAAACACAAACGTATGGTTTATAGGTTTTCTTTTTTAGATATCTCGTCATAACAATCTTACTCGTATATCCTTTATTGAAAGAAACACAATACAATCACATTCTACCTGAGAATATCTTCCGATACTATTCACACAACACTGTCATCGTCATTTTGACCATCGGTGGTGCTTGCGCAATCCCAGCAGTACGTTTTACTCTATGTTCTGTGCACAGAAACTTGTGACAGGATAGACAAGATACCTTCGATGAGCGGTTTTGTTTCCAAGAACAAAACGCACAGCGTCCGCTTTCTTCTGCAGCATTTTGACAGGGTTGTGGATCCTCTTCAATCCCAGTAAGCCATCGTATCTTCATCTTCAGCTGACGTGGAATGTTCGTTAGTGAGTATCTCCTCTTCAAATAATCTAAACAGAGCTCTCTGGACAATCTTTTCAGGAATGTGCGTCTGTTTGTCTCTTACTTCCCGTTAACTAGGAAAATAATTTAGGCGTTTAGTGCTCCAATATTCATAAGAGCAAAAGAGTGAAAATGGTCATCTCTGAGGTCGCCTAGCTACTGTGTACATTGCTTTTGCCCAATGTGTCTACTCCTCCTTTTGTTAAATTATAAAAGGTCAACTATCTCCGGTTTCATTGCATCACCGGAGTCCTCATCAATGGAGTCCGAGTTGTGGAAACTAGGCAGGAGAAGTATAAGTCTATTTCTATTGGGCACGTAGGAAAAACGATTACTATTATCTCCAAACTCAAAAAGGCTACTAAATTCCTCACGTCCCTTGCTCTCTGTAAATAAAGTTGGTATTTCTCGTTTGGTTTTTCTTAAAGTGCCAAACGATGATCTTTCAACAGCTCATTTGCAAGCGGGATTGAAGAATACCAATTATCAACGGTTACCTTGCGTCCTGAAACAGATATTGGTTGGATTAGTCGGATAACTACTTAATGTTGAAAATTACTCACTTGGTAAGGTCCAGCTGGTTGGCTTCCTAAATAATAACTCCATTTTTTGAGCGTAATACGTCCGAGCATTGGCGAGAGCAAAAATCTAAATTCCATACTTGGCTGGTTTTGATTTTATGTACTGCCGAAAACTACATTTCCTTCGAAATGGCTCTCACATTTCATCAATAGTCACGTATTCACCTATGCTATAATGCTCAGTGCAATGATCGTTAAATTTCTCGAAGAAGAAACGTTACTGAGCAAGTTTATCATATGAGTCGTCCAGTTGCAAAACTCGTTTAATCCACTTGTGAATAAGAATCATTTTCTTGAGAAACGTTTCTCTGGGCTTTGCCTCGCGTATCTTTTGTGTTTGTTGTTTTCTACTTTTTATTTTTGCTTTGTGTTTTCGGTTTTGTGTTTACTTTGTGCTTTTGCATTTGAATTTTACATTTTGCCTTTCTTTCTTGGTTTTGGTTTTGTGTTTTTTTTTGCTTTTGCTTTTTTTGAAATTTGCTTTTTGCTTTGTGTTTCTTGTTTTGTGTTTTATGCTTTTGCTTATGTTTTTGAATTTTGCTTTTTGCTTCGTGTTTTTTGGTTTTGGTTTTATGTTTGTTTTCTGGAAAATCAAAATAAAACATAAGAAAATAAAATAAAACAAAATAAACAAAACAAAATTAAAATTAAACAAAATAAAATAAAACCAAATAAACAAAACAAAATAAAACAAAATAAAATAAAACAAAACAAAACAAAACAAAACAAAACAAAACAAAACAAAAAACAAAACAAAAATAAATAAAACAATTTAAAACAAAATAAAATAAAACAAAACAAAATAAAATAAAATTAAACAAAACAAAATAAAACAAAATAAAATAAAATAAATTAATTAAATAAATAATTTTACGACATGATCCTTATTCACTATTGGATTAAACGAGATTTGCAACTGGAAGACTCATATTGCCGTCCCTCTTCTCGCGTGTTAACATTGTCGAACCTCATGGGCCTTAACAAAAATCTCAATCTTTGCAATGACATAGTGGTTCTGAAAAAATGACACCTATGAAGTCTTTTGCATATAAGTCGTCTAGATTTTGGTGAGACGAGTGCAGCACTCCGACCATGTAGAGAAGACCAAACAAATCTTTCATCTGCGTAAAGTCTGTCTCTCGTGCGGGACGCTGATAATTCCCTCTGTTAAGCTGAATCCATATATTTGTGCAATTTACAATTGCATTAACCATATAGTCGTCAAAAAGCAACGGGAAACTACAGCCGTAATGCTATTCCCGAGGATATGCACCTCTCTATGCATAATTACATGTGATGATGGCCTCCTCCCTTGTAAAATTTCTATCCGGAGGTAAACTAGTCCCCCGTTCGGATCTCCGGGTGGGGACTACTCGAGAGGGGGTTAACATCACAGAAGTGACAAAAAGGAAATCTGACATTCTACGGATCGGAGCGTGGAATGTTAGAAGTCTGCTAGGAAGTGGAAAGTTAGAAAACTTAGAAAGGGAAATGGATAGGTTGAGGTTGGATTTGGTTGGGATTAGTGAAATGCGCTGGCAGGAAGAACAGGACTTTTGGTCAGGAGACTATAGGGTCATTAGCACTAAATCAAACAATGGCCAAGCAGGGGTTGGTCTCATATTGAGTAGGAAACTTGGACAGCGGGTGGAATATTATGAGCAATACAGTGAACGGATTATTGTAGCAAAAATCAATACTAAACCTACGTGCACCACAGTGGTACAAGTCTATATGCCTACCAGTCAAGCTGATGATGAGGATGTTGAAAAGGTCTACGAAGAAATAGATGACATTCTGAGGTATATCAAAGGTGATGAAAATGTTATAGTAATGGGAGATTGGAATGCTGCGGTAGGAAAAGGGAGAGAAGGGAAGATAGTAGGAGATTTTGGATTAGGTGAAAGGAATGATCGAGGAAACAGGCTGATGGAATTCTGCACCGAACATGAGTTGGTCATAGCTAACACCTTATTCGATAACCACAATAGAAGAATATACACATGGATGAGACCAGGAGATACAGGGCGTTACCAAATCGACTTCATTATGGTCAAGCAGAGGTTTCGAAACCAGATTTTGGATTGTAAAACATATCCTGGTGCTGACATAAACTCTGACCACAATCTGGTTGTAATGAAATGCAGATTAAAGTTGAAGAAACTGAAGAAAAGTCAAAAGCCAAAAAAATGGGCAATAGACAGACTGAAAGAGAAGGATGTAAACGAAAGATTCAAGAAGAGTATAAAGGAAGGACTAATGATAAACTCTAAACAAACTTCAATTGCAGACGAATGGGCACTTTTGAAGAATGAAATAACAAAATCCGCAGAAGAAAACATTGGTAGGAAAGAAAGAATAGGTAGAAAACCGTGGATCACTCAGGATATACTAGAATTGATGGATGAAAGGCGGAAATACAAGAATGTAAGAGATGAAAAGGGGAAAGCAGAATACAGACGTCTGAGAAATGAGGTTAACAAGAAGTGCAAGGAAGCGAAAGAAGAATGGTTGAAAGAGAAATGTGCAGGTATAGAAAATTGTCTGAAATTAGGAAAAGTAGACACAGCTTATCGAAGGATTAAGAATACTTTGGGGAAAAGAAGACTAAGTGCTGTAATATTAAGGACACAAATGGAAAGCCTCTAACAGATAGGGAAGAAAAGGTTGAGAGATGGAAAGCTTACATAGAGAGTTTGTATAAGGGAAAGGAGATTGAGAATCATGTAATGGAAAGGGAGGAGGAAATTGATGAGGATGCGAAAGGAGATTTAATATTGAGATCAGAATTTGATAGAGCATTGGAAGACTTAAGCAGGAACAAAGCACCAGGCATAGATGATATACCGATTGAGTTGCTACGCTGCATAGGAGATGAAGGTCTGATCAGGTTATTTCACTTAGTGTGTAGGATTTATGAGACAGGTGAGGTACCCCCTGATTTAAAGAAGAATGTAATCATCCCTATACCAAAGAAAGTGGGAGCTGACAGATGTGAAGATTACCGTACAATCAGCTTGATTACTCATGCTTCAAAGATCCTGTCTAGAATAATTTTCAAGAGGATTGAAAGCCAGATAGAAACGGAGTTGGGTGAAGACCAGTTTGGTTTCAGGAGAAATGTAGGAACAAGGGAAGCTGTACTAAGTCTTAGGCTGATTTTAGAAGGTAGAATAAGGAAAGATAAGAGAACGTTCATGGCTTTTGTAGACTTAGAAAAGGCTTTTGATAACGTTGATTGGACTAAATTGTTTGACATTTTGAAATCTATTGGACTAAAGTACAGGGATAGGAGGGTGATATACAATCTATACAGAAACCAGACAGCAGTCATTCGAGCTGAAGGACATGAGAGAGAAGCTGGTATTCAGAAAGGTGTAAGGCAAGGCTGCAACTTATCACCCATACTTTTCAATCTTTACATTGAACAAGCAATGAAGGAAATTGGAGAAAAATTTAAAGTGGGAGTGAAGATTCAAGGAGAAATAATTTCAACTCTGAGATTTGCTGATGACATCGTCATCTTGGCCGACAAGCCTGAGGATTTGAATGAGTTTTTGAATGGTATGGATTCCGTCTTACGGAAGGAATTCATGATGAAAATTAATAAATGTAAAACAAAAATACTGGAATGCAGCCGAAATAAATCAGAAACCTCTATAGAGATCAAATTGGCAGGTGAAAAGCTGAAGGAAGTAGGAAACTTCTGTTACTTAGGAAGCAGAATAACCAGTGATGGACGAAGCAAAGAGGATATAAAAAGTAGGTTGGCTCAGGCAAGGAAAGCCTTTCTACAAAAAAGGAATCTGTTGACATCGAATATAGATTTAGGTATTAGGAAGTCACTTTTGAAAGCCTTTGTCTGGAGCGTGGCGCTCTATGGAAGTGAAACTTGGACTATTGGTGCAGCAGAAAAGAGGAGAATTGAAGCATTTGAAATGTGGTGTTACAGGAGAATGATGAAGATCAGATGGGTAGATAGGGTTACAAACGAAGAGGTATTAAGGCGAGTGGGAGAGGAGAGATGTTTCTGGCGACTGCTAATGAAGAGAAGAGATAGGTTGGTAGGACACATACTAAGACACCCAGGAATAGCAAGCTTAGTTATGGAAGGAAGGGTCGAGGACAAGAACTGTAGGGGTAGACCAAGGTTAGAATATGTTAAACAGATAGCCTCTGATGTAGGATGTGGTAGCTATGTAGAGATGAAACGATTGGCTCAGGACAGGGAGGCATGGAGAGCTGCATCAAACAAGTCAAAAGACTGAAGACTCAAACAACAACAACGTCAAAAAGAGTTTCCAGGCTTATATGGCAGATTTGCACTTATTGCCAGACCTCAAACACAAGGACTATGACTTCTGATTATATTGTGAGCTCTGGTTCTCACATTTTGTGGTGGACAGTGGGTGTACCATATTGTATTGTTGTCCTTGCCAAGTAGATAACCCCTTCGACCTCTATCTATATTATGAATAGGAATAGTTTCAAGATCGTCTGCAGATTGCTCACATTCTGAAATGTGATCACTATTTTCTAGAATATCCTCATTTTCATCTGATGAACCTCCAACTTCCGGTTCCTCTGAAATTTCATCGAGCAAACGTCTGATACGCTCCTCCTCTCGTGGATCCATTTTTCTGCAGACAATTGATCAAAATACCATAAAGCTTTTGTGATAGTAAAGAAATCCGCTAAATATAACGTGACGAAAAGTAATCCTTAGTAGCCACACAGAGAATCTTCACCCAGGATAAGAAAAAATATTCGGTTTTGTAAGGAAATTAATTTAAAAATTGTCATTCTAGGTATAAACATAACTTAACAACGATTAGTAAATGTAGATCATATATAATACCACTTCACATACAAAACGAGTTCTCACACAAAGTAAAAATACGACAGCACTTGTTAGTCGCGCACGGAAGAAACGTCTGGGTGGAGGACAGCGGTCGCTACAGTGATACTTTCCCCGCACACAGGAAAAGCAACCTTGATGAACGCCAGACTGGATGAGTCCAAATGAACCAAGGAGAAAGCATAGGGGTGGAAAGGACAATCCGTTAACAAAGAAGTACTCTCCCATGCATAATAAGATGGACCCGGAGGAAATCTACTTGTGCGAGATTTGATTCTTTTGCATCCTAGAGTCAATATCTCGGAATAGGTGTACGGAAAAAATAATTTAAACTTAGCCTAGTGTTAAGTTCAAGATATTTTATACATATTTATAGTAAATCGTCGAAGTTAGTGCTTCCAACATAATTCTATTCATTCGTGTAATGTTCAGTGTTCTAATGCATGGAACTGCCATGCTAATTTATGAAGGTATACCTAATTTTGCCTGTTCAATGTATTGTACCCATTTTGCCATGTGTCAAGAGATCGGATTGCATAGCACGATTTGGTGAGGAACAGATGACGTGCATGATAGCTGTGACGTCACTGCCATGGCCACATGGATTCCATGACATCAAGAGAACTAGAATATGTCAGAATTCAACGCTAACTAGTCTACTCTGGTTATTCGAGGATTTATGAATACCTTCAATGACGTAGCAACGTGAAGGACCAGTAAGGAAAGAGCCGAACACGTGATCTGTGAGACACCGTAGAGGGCACTGGAATCGCAAGGAGAGTCTTGGAGGAGAGGTGATGACCCCGAGGTCGTTCACTTGAATCTTGAACGCAGAGCAGCAAGCACAGTTACGCGAGCACGAGTGTGAAACTGTCAACGCAAGTCTAGTGACGAAAGACCTGTCGTGCGCCATGAGTTTACAAAAACGATCAGTTACGGAATACAATAAGACTTCATAATAGTGTAGATGCAAACTACAAGTGTACGGTGAACGCCTGTATGGTTTTACGCAGTTACAGTCATTTGAAACTGTCAGATTTAGGCTGGAAGTTGAACGCGGTCAGCAGATATGTTTTGCTTACAGACTGTTGAGGTCGTTCTACCGTGTAACAGTGGGCGAGTCAAGGCCAACTACTTGTGACGTACCACCCACATGAGCCTGGAGGCCAAACTTAAAGACGACGATCGCGGCCGGACACCTCACGAAAATTAGTGATTTTGAAACCGTTGTAACTCACGAACTGATAAGTCTATCAAAGTGCGGTTTGTGCAAGTGTATTCTTGAGTCTACAAACTATCATATTAGACGGACAGAATTTTCTGAAATTTTTGGACATCATGGTCATCAGGCTCCGCAAGTGTAATTATTTTACGAGGAACTATCAACACCGTAACATGGCACACTAGAGCACAGGTGGCATGGGAGATTTAGGGTACGGATGATGTTCCTGGAGGTGAAATGGTGAACCACAGTCAACACCTGGTCTACCATGAGACCTGGAGTTGGATAACGACCAAATGGCGCGACCGAGGGAAGAAGTCGTTGTTCCTACTGGAACTCCATATTTCCGCAAGAAGATGTCCAAGGTACAAGTGATTACACTATGATCTTTCATATCTAGAGTAGTAGTGACGTAGATTTTAGTGGTCTGGATTGCACATGTCAAATTATATTGCAATACATTTAAGGGGGGATTTTTAGTCACGAGTTTAGCGGTGACATTAAACCATTTTTCTTTATGCTTTTTAGAAACGGCTGAATTTCATAGATATTGTGGATATATAATGCTAAATAAGAGGTGGATAATATTAAACATGTAACGATAAATTAATGCTTTAGATAAAACACTTTAATAAGTTTAATTACAATTCATAATGTTGAATTTTGGGCTTATGCCGTGTTTTATTATACTAAAATTCGACGCGTTTCGAAAGAAACCATGTCTTTCATCGTCAGGAATAATCTGGAATACGACAATGTTGCTAAGAGAAAGCAACGAAGAACATATAGAAGGTGCCCAAATATGGACGCCATTATAGCCCCATGTTAGGGACAACGGAAAGCAGCAGTGAATTACTTTCTCAGGGTTCTGATAATAGGTAGCCAGGATTCACTGAGATTGTAGCCGGTGTCGCGGTTGAAATTATCTGGGTGTTTACGTATTTCAACCGCCTCCCTGATGATTCTGGGACGATATTGCTTTATACGGGCAAGAACATTCACTCCTTGGAACATGACATCATGGCCAGGTGTTAAAGCATGATCGGCAACAGCTGATTTATCAGGTTGAATGAGCCTGATACATCTATTATGTTCCTTAATGCGAGTGCATATTGTTCTCGAAGTCTGCCCGATGTAAACCTTGCCACAAGTACAGGGAACTCTGTAGATACCCGGTTGTTGCAATTTAGGCAAACTGTCCTTAGTTGGTCGCAGGAGTTGCCTAATCTTAACAGAAGTTCCAAATACAGTCCGTATGTTGTACCGACGTAGGATTTTAGCAATACGATCCGTTGTGTTATGTATGTACGGAAGGTAAGCAGTTCCTCTTACATCTCTTTTCTCAACTGACGTCCTATTATTATTTGTTGGTTTCAGAACCGTAGAAATCAAAGCCTTGCTATAACCGTTGCTCTCAAAGGTGGTTCGCAGGGTGTTAATTTCTTCTTGTAAAGAAGACACTTCACAAATCCTCCTAGCCCTGGTAGTTAGAGTTGTAAGGATACCATGTTTCTGGGCAGGGTGATGGTGAGAACTTGCGTGGAGATATCTATTGGTGTGTATTGGCTTACGAAAAACGCCGTGTCCTAAAGATCCATCCTCTTTCTTGGTGACGAGAACATCTAAAAAAGGTATTTTGCCGTCAGATTCCTTTTCCATGGTGAAACAAATAGAAGGGTGCTGGAGATTTAGGTGATCCAGGAAATGGCTAAGATTTTCCTCACCTTCCGTCCAAACAACGAACGTGTCATCCACATAACGCCACCAGATCTTCGGTTTGAAAGGAGCCGACGACAAAGCTTTCTCTTCAAAGTTCTCCATGAAGAAATTAGCCACAACAGGAGAGAGTGGACTACCCATGGCCACACCATCAGTCTGCTCATAAAAATTCCCATTCCATAGAAAGTAGGAGGAGGTCATGCAGTGATAAAAAAAGTCTTGTGATGTCTTCAGGAAAAAAGCCATTAATGAGAGACATAACACCATCAATAGGTACTCTCGTAAACAGAGACACCACGTCAAGACTCACTAGAATATCACCCAGCTGAAGTGTTATAGCTTTTAACTTTTCCACGAAGTGTGTGGAATCCTTAATGTACGAAGGCGTGTTACCCAGAAGCGGCTGACGTAGTCTACCTAAGTATTTAGAAAGGGCATATGTAGAAGAACCAATCGTACTAACAATAGGTCTAAGAGGAACATCTTCCTTATGTATTTTAGGAAGACCATAGAGTCTCGGAGGAATAGCATCCCCTGGAAGGAGAGTCTTCGCTGCATCCGCTGGAATAGATGATTGCTTGATCAATTTGACGGTGACATTTGAGTAGCGAGTAGTAGGATCACGACTATTAATCCTATATTAGAAACCTCTATGGGGAGGATATTTTCCGACTGATGTCTAGATTTAGTAGGTTACGACGCAAGAAGGTGTGTCTAATCTCTTCACTCGCTTTTCTCCTAAGATGCCGGGATCATGATATTCTACCGAGTTTTGTTATGTTGAAGCATTCCTTCAGAACACCTAAGGCAACGAGAATATATCGTCGTGCAAGCAAGGCGTTATTGATAGAGAGGTTACAGCATACTCGTAAGCAGTTGGATTTTATTTCGAGGGAGTTACTACAGCTACATCTACGCCTCTCAAACTTCATAAGTGAGGAATTATGGAAGATCTTTGATCGTATTTCTTCAGTGCAAGCTAACAGCGTTCTAGATCAGGTGAGGGACAGACATATTTCCAAATATGATAGGTTATGTCAGTTGCAGAAATCTCAAGCCATTAGACTTGATGCTAACAAGGTTGTCGTAAATTTGTCCAGCAAGCCCCTAAGTGATACCCAACAGGCAGTTCTCGCTAAAGGTCTCAATTTTGCTGTAGCGCCTAGAAGAATTCCTATTGAAGAACTTATTACATCCGTAGAATCCTCGGTACATCACCTCACACCTGAAGAGGCCGAGGAAGCCAGGCAAGAATGTTCCCGAGTTCTCAAGACCGCTAAGCCACCTAACACCAACTTAAAACAAGGCGAAAGCCGGGCACTTAAAGATCTAAGGTACAATTCTGATATTATCGTTCTCCCCGCTGACAAGGGTAACGCGACACTGGTATTGGATAAGGTTGATTATGATTCCAAGATCTCGTCTTTGTTATCAGATCCTGTATATAGGATTAATAGTCGTGATCCTACTAGTCGCTACTCAAATGTCACCGTCAAATTGATCAAGCAATCATCTATTCCAGTGGATGCAGCGAAGACTCTCCTTCCAGGGGATGCTATTCCTCCGAGACTCTATGGTCTTCCTAAAATACATAAGGAAGATGTTCCTCTTAGACCTATTGTTAGTACGATTGGTTCTCCTACATACGCCCTTTCTAAATACTTAGGTAGACTACTTCAGCCGCTTCTGGGTAACACGCCTTCGTACATTAAGTATTCCACACACTTCGTGGAAAAGTTAAAAGCTATAACACTTCAGCCGGGTGATATTCTAGTGAGTCTCGACGTGGTGTCTCTGTTTACGAGAGTACCTATTGATGGTGTTATGTCTCTCATTAATGGCTTTTTTCCTGAAGACATCACAAGACTTTTTTTTTATCACTGCATGACCTCCTCCTACTTTCTATGGAATGGGAATTTTTATGAGCAGACTGATGGTGTGGCCATGGGTAGTCCACTCTTTCCTGTTGTGGCTAATTTCTTCATGGAGAACTTTGAAGAGAAAGCTTTGTCGTCGGCTCCTTTCAAACCGAAGATCTGGTGGCGTTATGTGGATGACACGTTCGTTGTTTGGACGGAAGGTGAGGAAAATCTTAGCCATTTCCTGGATCACCTAAATCTCCAGCACCCTTCTATTTGTTTCACCATGGAAAAGGAATCTGACGGCAAAATACCTTTTTTAGATGTTCTCGTCACCAAGAAAGAGGATGGATCTTTAGGACACGGCGTTTTTCGTAAGCCAACACACACCAATAGATATCTCCACGCAAGTTCTCACCATCACCCTGCCCAGAAACATGGTATCCTTACAACTCTAACTACCAGGGCTAGGAGGATTTGTGAAGTGTCTTCTTTACAAGAAGAAATTAACACCCTGCGAACCACCTTTGAGAGCAACGGTTATAGCAAGGCTTTGATTTCTACGGTTCTGAAACCAACAAATAATAATAGGACGTCAGTCGAGAAAAGAGATGTAAGAGGAACTGCTTACCTTCCGTACATACATAACACAACGGATCGTATTGCTAAAATCCTACGTCGGTACAACATACGGACTGTATTTGGAACTTCCGTTAAGATTAGGCAACTCCTGCGACCAACTAAGGACAGTTTGCCTAAATTGCAACAACCGGGTATCTACAGAGTTCCCTGTACTTGTGGCAAGGTTTACATCGGGCAGACTTCGAGAACAATATGCACTCGCTTTAAGGAACATAATAGATGTATCAGGCTCATTCAACCTGATAAATCAGCTGTTGCCGATCATGCTTTAACACCTGGCCATGATGTCATGTTCCAAGGAGTGGATGTTCTTGCCCGTATAAAGCAATATCGTCCCAGAATCATCAGGGAGGCGGTTGAAATACGTAAACACCCAGATAATTTCAACCGCGACACCGGCTACAATCTCAGTGAATCCTGGCTACCTATTATCAGAACCCTGAGAAAGTAATTCACTGCTGCTTTCCGTTGTCCCTAACATGGGGCTATAAGGGCGTCCATCTTTGGGCACCTTCTATATGTTCTTCGTTGCTTTCTCTTAGCAACATTGTCGTATTCCAGATTATTCCTGACGATGAAAGACATGGTTTCTTTCGAAACGCGTCGAATTTTAGTATAATAAAACACGGCATAAGCCCAAAATTCAACATTATGAATAGTAACACGGGCCGTGAAAGTCTAAATGACAAGTTTAATTACAGTTACACAGTAACATTGATAAATTTTGTCAGGAGGCGCTGAATAATAATCATTGAAATTGGAAGGAATATAATAAAAGCTAACTAATACGGTGGTAGCCACACAATTAAACATCTAAATAACACCATTAGGCTATTCTTTAAATACACTGAGAATTGCATGAACTTTATAAACACGAGGTGATGTTACAAGCTTCAATGATTTAAGTAATAAGAGTGAATAACAGGCAATAATAATACTGATATAAAGTAAATAAGACGATAAAAGGCAATGCAGATAAAATATGGCAATCTAATGACGTGAGCAAAGTTTTCAAATAAGGTGAAGGATGAAAAATAATAGTGTGATTTAAAATGTCACTGTGATTAAATAAGGCGAATTATTAAATAGAGATAAGCCTATGAATGTTGCACTGGAGCCATCAGGGCCATTTAATATGTATGTAAAGTTAATGGAATATTACTATGTGAATGTTGTAGACAGTAAGATTTTGCCTGGTGAATTTTAAGTTGCTTTGTAAAACCATTTAACATCATGGAAAGTTATACCTGTGGAATAATTTCATTACAAGTGATTCAGTGGGAATAAAGACAGGATTAATTTATTGTGTAAAAGTTCAGAGCTTGAATTATGAATATTTAATGACATGAGGATATTTTGAGTCCACTGTAAGACGGAAGAAAATTGCATTTCGAAGTTAAGAAAGAAGTTGGCATAATTAGATGTGCACATTCACACTTGTAAATATTATGTAAATATGTCAGTTAAGTAAGTTGTATATCCACTATACACCAGTCACAAGTTAGATAGAAGGAGATCTAATTGCATAGTTACAATGATATCTTTATGGTTTTTTTTCTTTTCAATGCACTCCGTTTAATAGGCATCCAAACATGGACTTTATAATAAGAAATGAATGGCCAACGCAACAGTGTAATTAAAATTTAACCAATTAAAGTCCATACGCGGGATCTCCGTAAGTTTGATTGCATCAAAAAATAGGACACAAGGAGATTTTGACCCGATTACGAATTAATTTCATTTGATATTTTATTTGTTTTGCACATCAAGACTTATATCAGATAATCTCCACCTGCAGGGGGATAGGAACAATTATTTTATGTATTAACTTTACCAGTGTCGAGGTGAATAAAATGTGGAAATTTTATCTTATTTGTATGTATTCTTTCTGTGGCTTCGCAACGTAACGTGGATGGGAGGCAACGTCTCATGGTAAAACATGAACCCCAGTCCATCGTCACGCCCCGATGTCATTTTAGATCTTTTTTTTTGTCTTATCTTCATGTCGGCGTAAGCTTGACCATCCACGGTTTTCTCTGTATAATATTTTCTGGTAAATGTTGTTTCGAATTTCAACCTGGGATCGCGGTGTGTCGGGCCACGCAATCCACGGTTGGGATATCGGGCACAGCAAGTCTTAGCAGACATTAGTATTCATATTTAAACAGCCCACAGGACTGCCAACTGCCTAGTAATATTGTGCGAACAGTTGATACCTCGACTCAACAGTGTAGAATCTGTTCATGTAAACAGATTGAAACTCTATACACTATAATGTCATAATGTTTCAGATGCACTTTGAACAACACGTATACTTTGGATGTATAGGTGTCACCAAAATAATTCTACGTACGTATGTGTTACATGTCGAACTTCATGCAACTTTCGTAACATTCAGTGGATTTATACCAAATTTTGTAGATACAAGATACTTGGGCACAATCTAAGCTTTACTAGCTACCTAATGACTCTCCCTAGGCATCTGATCCGTAGACACTCAAAATTTCAGAATCCATGCTAGGAAACAATTTCGAACATACTATACTGCTCAATTAGGCCACACTATTTTATTATTGGAATTAAACACAATGTGTACAGAATTATTACATAACGGATATCATTGACACTCGTCCTTTGCATATTGCGAGATTGGCATTGTTCTTTTTGTACATTCAAATAGGTGATACTGTGTGCAGCATTGGGTGCAGAGTTCACAGCTGCATTGACTGTCGGCGTTGTGGTAAACTTTCCTGTTGCAGATTTTATGGTGGAAGCCGTGTATTGCTCCTCGGGTGTAGAGGTGTCATAGTTCATAGCCGGCTGATCTCCATTCCTTCTCCTTCATGGCTGGGGTGCGGTAGAATTCGGGGTCTATATCTGTTGATTTCTGGGCTCTTTCTTCCAGGAACTTGTTGCATGCTTGTGTTTGAATCAGGTTGTGTTTTAATATTAGGTCTTCTATAAATGTGTTTGTTCCCACCAGTTGATAAACTAATCTGGTTGGGGCGTACTTCGATACGCACAGTGTTTTCTTGAGGTATCTGGCTTTAACTCTATCCAGGTCTTTGATGTTTTTGTAGTTCAAGTGTGGCCAAATTATTCCAATTGCGTATGATGCTATTGGGGCTATTTTCAGGTTGAACAGTGAAATTGATGTTTCTAGTGAGAGGCTATGAAGTCTTTTGATTTCCATTGTGGCTTTTATTGCGGAGATTGATCTTTCCTCAACATGTCTTGTGAAGGTGAATCCGGTGACCTACAGAGTTACTCCTAAATATTTGTACGCCTTCGCTATGCCTAAAGTGTGATCCCCACATGTGAAGACATCCTTCGAGGATATTCGTCCGCCTTTGCGAAACTTCATTACTTTTGTCTTGTTCTGGTTTATTTTAAGTTCGTTTTCTTTCGTCCATTCCTCTAACCTATTGATAGCTTGCTGCATCGCTTCCCTGTTTTTGCTTAGGATCACCATGTCATCTGCATAGAGCAGTATTTTTACCCCTTCCGTTGTGATCTTTTGAACTACGTCGTTTGTGAGCATGTTGAAAAGTATCGGGCATAGAGAGTCACCTTGTAGAACTCCGTTTGTCTGTTTTATGTTCCTTGATTCTAGCTGATCGTCACATATGCTTATTACGTTGCTGTGCAGTATGCTTGTTATGAGGCTAAGGAAAGGGTCTTCTGGTCCTAGAACTGTCTTCAGTTTTTGGATGAGAATGTTCCTGTTCACTCCATCAAAAGCGTTTTGATAATCTACGAAGGTCGGGTATGCGCTGCCTTTGGGTTGACTTAGTGCTTCACCTATGTATCCTAGTACTTTCTCTATTGCTTGGATTGTCGATCTTCCTGGTATGAATCCGTGTTGTTCCTCAGGTGTCTCTTCCATTAATCGCTCGAAGATTCTTTCTCGTATGACGTTGGATAACATCTTGAAGGCTGCACATTCAAGCGCAATCCCCCTGTATGAGTCGGGTGCATCATGTGGTCCCCTGCCTTTGTATATTATTTTGATTGTTGATTTCCTCCAGGAGTTCGGTATATTTCGGAGTTCTATACATTTCTTGTATATCGCTGTCCATATTCGTATTGTGTATGGGAGTGATGCCTTGATGATTTCATTTGAAATGTTGTCCGGTCCTGCTGCTTTTCCAGGCTTGCTTCTCTGTATTACTGACCAGACTTCTGCTTCTGTTATGGTTGGTGGCATTTCCCCTTCCGTACGCTCTCTTGGTCCGTCTTGTTGCTGGAAGACAGTCAGTTGTAGGAGTTCTGTAAAGTGGGCTTCCCATGTCTCCAGCGGGATGTTTGGTACCAAGGTGCTTCTTCTTGCATCTAGGATTCTATACGGTTTATTTTCCACTTCTCTCAGTAGCTGCTGCTCTTTTCGGAGTGCGTATTCTTTCCTCTTTGCGCGAAGTAGGTTAACATAAGTCCTTCTTTCCTGATTATACTTTTCTCGATTTTCCTGACTCTGTTTACACTTTAGGTTGTGAAGTCTTCCTTGGACGTTATTTCTTATTTCATAGCATTCTGTGTCGAACCACGGCTTGCTTCTCCTTATTGGAGGTGGGCCTGGAGTTGCTTCCAATAGACAGTCCTGAAGTATTCGCATGGCGGTGTCCAGTTCTCCTTCTTCTATGTGTCTCATGACCTGGCCATGGTCAAGGGTCTGGCTGAGGGATTCTGTGTCTAATAGTCTGGGTGTCCATCTTCGCGTTTCCTTGGGCTCTCGTCCTGGGTTCTTTTGGAGTTGGACGGTTGCTATTACTGGTAAGTGTTTCCTGGTAGTATCCCAGGAATCCTTTCCCAGCACTGCGTGTCCCTTTAGCTTTATCTTTCTTCCGCGATAGAAAACTAAGTCGATGGTGCTGGTTCCGTTGTGTGCAATGTATGTGGGACTTTCTTCCTTGTTGATTAGTTGGAAGCCCTCTTCTTGCATAAGTTCCGTTAGGGCTCTTCCTTTTCAGTTTGGTATATCCAGACGGCAGTTGAAGTCACCTGCCATTATGGTTGATTTTTCCTGGTCGATATGTTCTAAAATTCTGGTGATGCTTTCGACCGTTTCCTCAGATGATATCTGGGGGCGAAGGTATACTCCTATTATTGTGATGACCTTGAGGTGAACTGTAACTGAATCTTCGGTAACTTGGGTTTGTATAGGCTGTCCTAGTGATGCCTTATGGAAGCAGGTGATCCCACCTGAGGGGCGCCCGTTTCCGGGATGCTTTGCTAATGCGTGAGTCGCATAGTATCCCGTGATGTTCAAGGGTTCAGTTAAGAAACTTTCACAAAATATTATTACGTCTTGCATAAATAGTGAGTTGTTTGGCAGTATGCTCAGGGCTGATTTAATTCCTTCTACATTCCATATTGTTAGTTCTATTGTTTGGATTTGTACTTCACTTGGTTTATTGAAAGAGATAGGGGCGAAAAGTGACCTCCTCTGGCCAGAAATCTTCCGAGTCTAGCTTGTTTGCCTCATCCACTGTTACTCCTATTCTAAACGCCTTTGATCGGCTCCTGGTTCTTATCTCTTCACAGGCACTTACTGACTTTATACCCTTGTCTTTCATATATCCTGTGATATCTTCTACTGTAGTGGATTCATCCAATCTTCCAATGGACATCCATTTGAGTTTCTTGGTTGATTTCAGTCTGTCTGTTTTGGCTCCTGTGCCTGTTTTCGGAGGCGGGAATCCTTTTCTCGAAGCTGGTCGCAGACCACTACCTTTGTTTGTATGGTGGAAAGCTCTGTTGGGTACATTTCCTTCATCCCTTGTATAGTTCATCCTACTTTCTTTACTTGGCCTCAATACCACTTCCCTCCATTCCTCCCTTGGAATATGGTTTTCATTTCCTGTATCTACTTCTGGAAGATATTCTCCACTCCTATTTGGGGTTTCTTGTGCGTCCGTTGTTTCTGTTTCCTTCGGTATTTTGTTTAGTTTCTGGTTGATTTTGTTTTCGATTACCGTGTCTAGCTCATTTCTTAGAAAATCCATTATGTTTTCAATGTGTGCTCTTATGTTTTCAAGATTTACCTCTTCGTTAGCTGCAATGTCGTTACCTTCACACTGACGTTCGTTTCCCTTTGGGCTCTCGTGTTGGTGGACCGGTTTTGGAATTTGCTCCCGCGTTTGACCACCACAGCTCGTTTGTAGTTGGATCTTTCTACGTGGTGTTTCTTGTCTAGGACCGTTTGATGCTGGAATGTTTGCGTCGGCATCGACAGGAGTCGGCACCATCCCTGTATGGGTGATGTCTTCTTCGTTACGCATTGGTGAATTTTGGTCTCCTTTAATGTGATTTTGTGTGTTCTTTTCGGAATAATATTTCATTAATGCGTTTTTGACTGTTCTGAAACATTCTCTAATGTCATTTACCGCCTGTTTCAGATCCTCTTTAGCTTCTTTTTTCAGGTAACCACCGGTTTCCGTGATATTCTCTATTGCTTTCAGAGCGAATTCAATCCGTGTTTCCGCTTCGTCCGCCATTTTTTTTTCTATGTATATTATTTGGTAGCAGAAATGATGTACGTACCGCAGATATAGGTATTTATTTCCCTGTGATTTTAGGTTGAAGAACTCCTTCTACCAGTGAGCGCAGGCGATGTTTAAGGTTGTAATATGACACTACTTAATGCAGGGAAGAACTCCTTCCAAGGAGCGCAGGCGACGTTTAAGGTTGTAATATGACACTACTTCATGCGGGGAAGAACTCCTTCCAAGGAGCGCAGGCGACGTTTAAGGTTGTAATATGACACTACTTCATGCGGGGAAGAACTCCTTCCAGTGAGCGCAGGCGACGTTTAAGGTTGTAATATGACACTACTTCATGCGGGGAAGAACTCCTTCCAGTGAGCGCAGGCGACGTTTAAGGTTGTAATATGACACTACTTCATGCGGGGAAGAACTCCTTCCAGTGAGCGCAGGCGACGTTTAAGGTTGTAATATGGCACTACTTCATACCGGTCACGGTACCATCGTGTGCGTTCTCTGCGATATGTCGTTTAAATTGAGAATTGCTCGTCAACGCGAGTTTCTTGTTTAAGTGATCGATATTCAAAAACCAAATTTAACCTCACTAATTACACTGTTGATGGCACAGATTTTTAAAGTAGGAATATAGCTATTAATTACCTATATTACTGTTGTTCCTAATTGATCTTCAGGATCAGCCTCCTTTTGACCTTTCTCTCTGCTTACACGGGGGTGCCTTGCGTCGTTTAAACCTGGTAAAAATCCCGAATAGACACCCGGTTGGTGGTTAACCGTTGAACGCTCGAAGCAACATCCTATTTGAGTTATATTTTTAAGCAAATCATATAATGCCAGTACTCCCAGCATTCCGAACAGGTGTAATTAGAAGAATACGGATTGAGTCTTAAATTTGAAGTAACGTGAGCTCTTCAGTTCGTTTCGGAGCTACTTGTTGAAACACGCGTTTCTGATTCATTTGTGGTAGGGAACTTGCCTCTCCACTCATTTCTTATCCTGTACATTAGCTGTCCAAATACATTGATGCAGCCGGGAATGGATGCCGTGTTCAAATAGGGAAAAATTATGAATCGGTAACAAACGTGCCGCGAAGCGGGAATACGGAGCTTACGAATCTGGGACGCCTGGTAAGCCCACCTCGACATAATGAGCAAGGAAATTCTTCCACACTCCTACCCTCTTTATTGTCTTAAAGAACACCCGATGTCGATATAGGTCAGACATGTCCCACAAAGAATGATCGGTATTATAACTCTCCGTGGAGTTCCCTAGAGAATGATAAGTGCTGCAATAGATACCTGACTACATAAATATCACGACTGAGCGAGGGCCTTATTTCATGTCCTCCTCGCTGCGTAGTAACAAGCATTCTTGGCTGTCACTGCGGATATCCGAGTTCTCTTCCCGACTCTGCCATGAAATACGAATATACAAATTTTGCATATCATTTATTTGCCATGATACAGAGCGTATGTGGGATGGTGGGCGAGGTTATTATAAAAGAGACGTAAAAAACATAACCCCTGGCACTACGGGCCATAAAGGACCTTGGCCTACCAAGCGCCCGCTGCCCAGCCATTTGGCCTGCAGATTTTGGGGTGACGCGTGATCAGCGCATCAGATCCCCTCGGCCGTTAATGTTGGATTTCGTGATCGGGGCGCAGCCTCACTGTCAGACAGCTACTCAACTGTCCTCACGAGGCTGAGTGCACCCCGTTCCAGCCCTCACGTCATTTTCTAAAATCCCTGATGGAGCCGGGAATCCAACCCGGGGCCTCCGGGTGAGAGGCAGCCGCGCTACCCCCAACATAACGGGTCCGGCACAAAAGAGACGGCATTCTGACAAATACTGCACACTTTACTCATGTGTGAAAAGAAAATTACAAACAGGAAGACTTTTGACCTGTTAAACTGTTGTAATCATGCCATCCTGCGACGTTTTAATAAGGAACATGGCCACCGCGCACGGGCGTCCAGTAGGACTTTTATTAATCACCGTGGCATGATCAAGTTTTCCAGGTACTCTTGAGGCGGGCGATCCCACTCTTCGACGCTGGCCTTCATGATATCTTGGCGGGTTATGAGAGGGCGTGGACGTTGAGCAATAGCATGCTTCAGCATATCACAGACATGTTCGATACAATTCATGTCCGGCGACATCGCAGGCCATTCCATTCGTGCAATGGCGGACTCCTGGAGGAAGTATTGTTCCACTACCACTCGATGTGGTAAGTATATGCAAACCCTTTTTTGATGTGTGTGTCTGTAAGGTAGTCAGCCCGAAGGTTGATTGGATCCCCAAAAAGTACCGCCGTTAGGTTATGTGGGTAGATACACACAAAAACCCAAGGCAGCGCTATAGTGAGGCGTACTAGGCAATATGAGGAGTGAGGTAGTTTGCCATTACTTTCCTCACTGAGTCAGAACAGCAGTACTAACCCTATCACTAGAACCTCTCTCAGCATCCACAGGCACTGACTGTGCCCTGAACGGCATTACTAAGCACCACCCATACCTCAGTAGCTTCAATATAATCACAGTCATGAGTGAGACTGAGACAGCGGTGAAAAGTCACATTTTACTCTAGATTGTGCCAACAGCCAAATGCAAATGTACTGCATTCATCAAGAGATGACAAACAGGCCTTTTTGATGTGTATAGACCTATAATTCTAGTCTGAGGGTAGGAACATAGTTCATTCAGACTTCTAGGCAAAATCGAGGAGAGTTCAAATCTCAGCAATCCTAGAAATGGTTTTCTGTGGTTTCCCACTTCTACTCCAGGTGAATGTCGAGATGGTACCTAAATTAGGGCCACGGCCACCTCCTAGCTAATTACCATCACCAATTACAATTACCCACAGTTCTGCGGTATTCTGAAATAAATTTAATAAACATCCAAGAACACTGAGTTAAATGGCCACGATGTTGCAAAGCCCCTAAACGAATCAGCAACTTAACGAAATATTACATGGGCGTATTTAAAAATACAGGCAGTTTGAAATCTGCTTGGGAGAAAAACCATTATAGAAGCAAAAGCATGGCCAAATTGGGAAATCTGCCATCACTTGGAATCTAGATGAAGTGTGTCGAGACCCAGAAATATCTGTTATCATACACCTTGTATTTTCCTTCCGTTACGCTTAAGTTTTGACGTACATTTTTAAATAATTTCTGTATGTCCGTATGTAGGGCAAGCATGCAAGCATGTGCACTAGTGTCCAAAAGTTAAGCACAATCACTAAAGGAGGCCATATCGCCTCATAGGAATGTCAGACGAATTGCTGCACAAACGGAAGCTGAATCACACACCATATGTCACACAATTGTCCAAAAAGAACAGTGTCAGAAAGGTTCTGATAGCCAAGGTACACATTTCACAACAACTAAAAAAATTGGCAATGTCTTCCACAACAAAATGTGCTGTCAATAGGGTGTATGGTTACCCCTAACGGCCACACATGCTTCGCAGCGACGTGGCATGCTCTCTATCAGATGGTCCAAGAGCTCTTGTGGCAGTCGATCCCATTCTTCCAAAAGGGCAATATGAAGGTCTTGGAGGGTCCTTGGTGGAGGCTGACGGGAAGCAATTCGCCTCCCCAATGCATCCCAGTCATGTTCTATAGGATTAAGATCCGCAGACCTGGCTGGTCAGTCCATACGATGAATGTCTTCCCCAGCCAGAAATTCATCCATCAGAGCAGCACGGTGCGGTCGGGCATTATCGTCCATTAAGAGGAAGTCCTGACCAACCGCACCTCTGAAGAGTCGAACATGTGGTTTCAGTACCTCATCCCAGTATCTCCGAGCGTTCACAGTGTTCCTCGGACAACCTGTGAAGATGTGCAGGTCCGTACGGCCATTCAACATGATACCGTCACTCACCATGACGCCACCACCACCATACTGGTCCTGTTTCACGATGTTCCTGTGGTTGTATCGGCTACCCGGTTCTCTCCAGATTAATGTGCGACGGGAATCGTCCTGCAAACTAAAGCGGGATTCATCTGTGAAGAGTACATGCCTCCATTCATTCATGGTCCAGTTTTGACGTTGACGGCTCCACAGTAAACGGGCCCGTCTCTGTCCTGGATTGAGCGGGACGCACACAGCTGGACGTCTGGCAAACAGCCCTGCTGTTCTGAGCATCCGGTACACAGTTTGCCGGGAAACGGCTGATAGCTCCGCCGACAATTGCACTCCGAGTTTGTAGGGTGGTTAAAAGGCCAGATATCGGTCCTGCTGTGGGATGGTTACTCTTGGTCGACCTGGTACTGGCCTACGACTAACATCTCCTGTGTCTCGAAATCGTCTCCAAAGCCTGGAAATGACACTTTGTAGCCACATTCAAGGATACGGTGACTTTGGCCTGTGTCTGGCCTGCTTCCAGGCGGCCGAGTATTCCACCCTCCAAAACGGGGTCAAATGGCGTCATTGTGTCATTATGTTGTCATGTTCATGACGAGGCTACACTCCGCACACTATAACAGGGCAAACACAACTGAGGGAATGTGGGGCGAAGGCACTGGCTGTGTTTACCTTGCGGTTACGCCGCTAGTCAAAGCAGGGAATACTCCTTTCTTATACAGAGCGAACACGTATGGTTGGTAGGTGCATATGTCGAGCGATTTGCGGTCAATTTCCTGTTGCCCTGCTTATTCGTAACTTATGCTTAACTTTTGGACACTAGTGTACATACGAGATGGCTCATTTGACCCGTACAATCTACGTTTAAGTGTCCTGGCCAGGAGCGGATGTAGAGTTTGGCTTTGAAGGGGGGTCAGAAAATCGAAATTGTTAAGAAAAATGGTATCACTAAAAACGCAATCACTATATAACCAAACGTACAAAACCAGACCATTTTTTTTGCAAGCTACACGGATAGAAATTTGATGCGTTTAGCGCACCAAAAATATTCGTTCAAATTGCAACGGCGTGTTTTGCGACTTTTACATCGAGCATTGAGAAGAGTATCCAGGTACGTTACAGTTTCGGCAAGTCGAGTTGGTACCGACAAAGGGAGAAAGTCACAGCTTAAATTGCCAACCAAGATTGCAGTTTTGACGTCGGCAAAATTTTTTGGTGCGAAAAAAGCCCCAAATTCCTATCCGTGCATTGCTGCACATTCATCGTGACATCACTATAAACATCGGTGATCACAAGGTTTGCTAAACAAAATAGACGAGTTGATTTTGTTACATAAATAATAGTTTATATATAACAGGTATGAAGTTGTAAACATGTACAGTTGTAACAGAACATAATAATTGCAATAAAGATATTTTGAGTATTGAATAAAATGAAAATAACTGTTTTTCAGTTAGAATTCGTTAAGTTTTATTTGTCTGGTTATTGTGTTTTCGTTTTTTGAGTTTGCAAAAAAGTTTGGTCTCCGATTGGGGGGGGGGTCCATGATCCCCGTGACCCCCCCCCCTGAATCTGCGCCTGGTCCTGGCTGTATAGTTATTATGAACGGGAGGACAAATAATTGAATTCCTAAGAGGTATCCTTGCATGCAGGTTATGTCAAATGCCAAATTCCTTGTTATTAATTTCATTTTTTTTAAATTTAAATTTAATTTTTTAATTTTTAATATTCAATTTTCAATTTTTAATTTTCAATTTATATTTTGTATTCTAATGCATTTTTATCTTGTATTTTCATGTATTTTCTGTGTGTAAACAATTGCTTGCTACTGTAATTGGGGCACTGCCGTGTTGTGCCAAAAATAAATAAATAAATAAATAAATAAGTAAATACATAAATAACGACCAGACGGCCACTCGCTGTCGAGCGCAGAATAGTAGAATTGCATTGGTACAGCACTATTAGCAATGACTGAGGTTTTCACGGACAACGAGAGTACACACACAATTTTAATCTATGTAGAATCAGGTCGCAATCACGCTGAAGCTCGCACATTGAATGACCAGGAGTTTCCAAATAGAGTTCTGCCTTCTGTACACTTATTCCAACAAACAGAGCTGTGATTAAGAGCTAATGGATTGTTCAAGCACATACCAGCAGGCTATGTAGACCCATCTGCGGTATTGATGCCGTTGTGCAGAGTGTACTGTAATACTGTGGTCGACTCCATCACACGCTACGTTTAATTACACCGTGCTGTGATTATAAAATAATAATTGTAATAATCCTGTTACAGTACGTGTAAAATTACAGTAAAATTACTACTAATTGTTGCACAACATCTGACTAGCTGTTTAGCTTGTTATAGCGTTCCTTTGCAAACAGCGATTGAACATACGGTACAGTAGTTCCGCATTGGATTGAGTTCATTGTAAATACGACAAAGATGCAGAAAAGAAAGTTTAGTAACATATTAACCCGTTGAGTGCTTCGCCCGTCTATAAACGTTGCTCAAGAACTTTTATTTTTCACATTCCCCATTAGCTTTCGAGTGCCGAGTCGACCCCTGGTATGTTCTGCCAACTGTTGGGCTAACAGGCCATTTTGTAGACGTCTGTCTTCTACAGCTGAGGTTCATCTGAGATGTAAACAGGAATAAAAGACAAATTCTTCACGACGCGTTGGGATTTTAGATCAATGAATATCAATTTATGTACTTGTGAAAAGCAACAAGTATTACTTGCCTACTGATTTTAGGTAATAATGTAATTTTGAGCCCATTACCTGGTATGGAGATAATGCCCACACAATAAGTGTAAATTTGATTAGTCTCAAAATAGAAATTAATATAAACGCAGGATTAGAATTTTCATTTCGATTAATAAAGACCCAAAACCTATAGACATTCCATTCCGCTGATAAGTTACAAATTATGACATATCATTTTAAAAGAATGCGAATGAAGAAACTCAGCACTTAAAAGGTTAAGGGAACCGGGACGTGTGATAGGCTCAAAAATATCAATTTCTCTTTTTAGCTTAAAAAAATCTCCCATCTTTCCTGAAGAATTTGGTGCATCAATCATTGTGCTGAAGTGATATTTGATGCAATAAAATTAGGTTTAAACATAATGTTTTAAGGCTATACTGTAGCTGCTAGTCAAACATTCTTTTTGTGTTTTCCGTAAGTCATATTTTTAGCCTACTTTTCACATTTTGCAAAAATGAGGAAAAATTAGTCTTATGAGATCGGGCAAATGTCTGTCTGTCTGGCTGTGTGTGTGTGTGTGTCCCTATCAACTCCTAAACGGCTGGAGCAATCAAAACAAAATTTGGTAGGAGTAAAGATCTATACCTGAATATCCCACGGCCATATTTGAAAATGATGTCAGTGCTACCAACTGCTGAAAAATCGCAATTGAAATTTGAGCTCCATGTTGGATATCTTTGGAAGGTATGAATGGGAGCTATTTCAAAATTGGCACACGTATAGATAATAATATTGCAGTTTAATTTCTAGGAGGCCATACATGGCAGTGTTGCCAAAATGATTATAAGCCTGCTGATGGGTCCAATTTTCAAATGCATATAACTTCTACACTATCAATTGGAATTCAACCAAATTTCGTATGTGCTATGTGTACATAAACAGATATGACTGAGCGTATTTTTAAGAGCCACCAGGGCTACCAACTGTTAATAAATGCTTTCATTTTTTAAATCCAAATACCCATATATCAGAAAGTATGCAAGCCGACAGCCTTAAACTATGCACACGTATAGTACCTGACATTCTACACACATCAGAAAAAGTTTTGCATCACCTCGGTTCCAAGAGTTCCGGAACCGTTAAATACAAAGGGAATAGAGATCAACACAAACAACATTTCAGCTCGTTTTATTGCTCATGAGACCCACACATTGCATGTTGTACCATCATACAGCTAGACTTTCAGCATTTGTGGTCCAGATTGCAGTACACACCACTACCTCTAATACCCAGTAGCACGTCCTCTTGCATTGATGCATGCCTGTATTCGCCGTGGCATACTATCCACAAGTTCATCAAGACACTGTTGGTCCAAATTGTCCCACTCCTCAACGACAATTCGGCGTAAATCTCTCAGAGTGGTTGGTGGGTCAAGACGTCCATAAACAGCCCTTTTCAACATATCCCAGGCATGTTCGATAGGGTTCATGTCTGGCGAACATGCTGGCCACTGTAGTCGAGCGATGTCGTTATCTTGAAGGAACGCATTCACAAGATGTGCACGATGAGGTCGAGAATTGTCGTCCATGAAGACAAATGCCTCTCCAATATTCTGCCGATATGGTTGCACTATGGGTCGGAGGATGTCATTCAGGTATCGTAAAGCCGTTTCGGAGCCTTCCATGACCACCAGTGGCGTACGTCGGCCCCACATAATGCCACCCCAAAACATCAGGGAACCACCACCTTGCTGCACTCGCTGGACAGTGTGTCTAAGACGTTCAGCCTGACCAGGGTGCCTCCAAACACGTCTCCGACGATTGTCTGGTTGAAGGCATATGCGACACTCATCGGTGAAGAGAACGTGATGCCAATTCCGTGGGGTCCATTCAGCATGTTGTTGGGCCCATCTGTACCGCGCTGCATGGTGTCGGGGTTGCAAAGCTGGACCTCGCCATGGACGTCGGGAGTGAAGTTGCGCATCATGCAGCCTATTGCGCACAGTTTGAGTTGAAACACGACGTCCTGTGGCTGAACGAAACGCATTATTCAACATGGTGGCATTGCTGTCAGGGTTCCTCCGAGCGGCAATCCGTAAGTAGCGGTCATCCACTACAGTAGTAGCCCTTGGGCGGCCTGAGCGAGGCCTGTCATCGACAGTTCCTGTATCTCTGTACCTCCTCCATGTCCGAACAACATCGCTTTGGTTCACTCTGAGACGCCTGGAAACTTCCCTTGTTGAGAGCCCTTCTTGACACAAAGTAACAATGCGGACGCGATCGAACTGCGGTATTGACCTTCTAGGCATGGTAGAACTACAGACAACATGAGCAGCGTACCTTCGTCCTGGTGGAATGACTGGAACTGATCGGCTGTCGTACCCCCTCCGTCTAATAGGCCCTGCTCATGCATGGTTGTTTATATCTTTGAGCAGTTTTAGTGACATCTATGAACAGTCAAAGGGACTGTATCTTGGATACAATATACACAGTCAACGTCTATATGCCGGAGATCTGGGAACCGGGGTGATGCAAAACTTTTTTTGATGTGTATATATTAATTTGGAGTAACTTATATACGTCAGTGCTACCAACATGGTTCTAAGCCTGCTGAGAGGTCCAAATTTAAATACATGTAACTTCTATACTATCATTTGGATTTCAACCACATTTCGTGTGTGCTATGTGTACCATAACAGATATGACTATGCCGATTCTTAAGAGTAACCAGGGCTGCCAACTGTTATTAAATGCTGTCTCTATTTTTGTTACCCTAATATCAATATATCAGAAAGTATGCAAGCCAATAGCCCTAAACTTTGCACACGTATAGTACCTGGCATTCTAGATTAAACTGGAGTAACTAATATAGGCCTACGCCAGTGCTGCCAACATTATTCTAAGCCTGCTGATAGGTCCAATTTTAAAATGCATGTAACTTCTATACTAACTAATGTATTTCATTCAAAATTGACACAACAATAGATCATATTATTTCAGATTACTTCTGACCAATACATGTATGTCATTGTTGCCAACATGATTTTACGCGCGCTGTTAGATCCAATGTTGAACTGCATGTAACGTCCATGCTATCCATTGGACTTCAACCAAATTTTGTATTCTGTACCTTAAGATATGGAACTAAGTATATATTCAGTCACCAGGGCTGCCAACTGTAGTTCTCTATTAGGCTATATTATGCCAGGTATACAGTATTTCGAACTAATTAGAAATTTTGATATTACCAATTTAATTTCGTCATTATTCTAGATATATCCATATAGATTAATCATTGGCATGAATCTTAAATTTTAAGAAAAGTAGGCTCTTTTGTTCGTTACGGAACTTCTTTGAAACCTCATGTACCATTTTCTTAAAAACTATCTGATCAATGTATTTGGAACTTGGTAGACTCTAAGACACTATATAGATCTACTGGTGGAAGTACATTTATTCAGGTATTTTGATTAGTTCATGGAGCCCAACTAGAAAAGCACCTACAATTTTACAGAGTATTACAGTTTTCAACTTGGATGTAAAGAAACAAAAGGAACTCAACTCCCTTAAACAATAGGACAATACTTTTAATTCAGTAGCTCAAAAAACGGTATAAATATTATCTATGCAAAGTTTGATGGATCTGGTTTGAGTATTTGCTTAGAAGAAGGGACATGAGTTAAGGGAATTTTTAACAATATATATTTTTTAAGATTGTTTTTGTGATGATCTCTCTGACACAAAATATTCAACATAGAAGCTTCAAATTCTACCCAAATAATGATGAATGTATTCTAAGGAAGGAAGTTTGTAGTTTAACGTGACCGTTAATCTTGAGATCATGAGCCACGGGACCTCCTTTTTACGTGGAATCCGAACCACAGGACATGGCATTTCACTTCGAAAATCTCACATGCATTGACCGGGAATCGAACCCGGACCGCCTTGGTGAGAGGCATACAGCTAAACCGCTGAGCCACCATGCCCCCTGAATGTATTCTGAATATACCAAAAGAACATCAATGAAATATCTATTGTAGTTTCTGAGATATGTAACTAAACACGGCAGCTACATTTTCTATCGATTCACACGTCCCGGTTTTCTTAATTATTTCATGCACAGAAATTAATTTATTTTATGTAATCAGCCTTATCAATACAAACAAGTAGTTCCGTGAAGAACTACAGGGGGAGCAAATAAAAGTTGCCCGGGGAACAGAGTTCCAAGTTACAAAGGAACACACGAAAGGAATGGAGATAGTTCACTAACCTACTTATAGCAGATGTTGAAAATGACCACCATTCATCTCTTGGGACCATTGAGCCCTGGTCAGCAATTTGCAGAAGGCAGATCGTAGCTGAACCGCTGGAATTGCTGTAATCTCATCAGAAATGTCTTGCTGCAGTTCTTGAAGACTATAAGGGTTGTTGCGATACACCTTAGACTTGAGGGTTCCCCACAAGAAGTTATCACACATGGACAGATCAGGTGACCTGGGTGGCCAGCTATGGCCGAGATCAGACTGACCTTGGTGCTTGGTGTGCAGTGTCTGCACGCCGCATTATTGGGCCCATTTTCTTTTACCAGACGGTGAAATCGGAGCGTTACGTTTTCAACATTTTCAATCCATTTGTGGCAGCATTAACTGAGGAGGAAAAGACCTAGGCTACTGTTACTTCCAACAGGATGGTGCACCTGCCCATACATCCCTCCGAACCATGGATCACTTTCACACAATCTTCACTCCTGATAGATTTGTTAGCCGAGGTCAGTCTGTTCTCGGCCTTAGCTGGCTCCCTAGGTTCCTGATCTGTCCGTGTGCGATTGCATCTTGCGGGGATCCCCCAAGGCTAAGGTGTATCACAACAACCCCCTTAGTCTTCAAGAGCTGCAACAGGACTTCTGTGATGAGATTGCAGGAATTCCAGCGGTCCAGACGGTGCTAAGCGATGAATGCTGGTCATTTTCAACACCTGTTATGTTAGCGAACTATCTCCATTCCTTCGGTGTGTTTCTTTGTAACCTGGAACTTTGTTTCCCGGGCCACTTTTATTTGCTCCACCCTGTATATAGCCTATTTTCATATTCTATTCTATTGGTCTTATCTATTAAAAATTGTGCCGCCTATGAAAAGGATCGCCATATTGGATTGTTCTGTATGTAGGCCATAGCATTATGTACCATTAGATGAAGATTATTTCGCAGGTTCATTATTCAAACTGTCACATCGATCGCGCATGATTAGGACACAATGCATAAAAGATCAATTTTAAAATTTCGCACAGCCGCCATATTGAGGTTATGAAGACAATTGAATTTATTTAGATGCCAGTAGATTAAATTTTGTATGGGCATTTACCGTACCAAGGTTCACTGCACTCGGATGATTAAATCGCGAGTCGATTCCATTTAAATGTTTTACCTCGCTTAGCTGCCATTTTTTTAGCGTATGGCTTTTAGTGCCGGGAGTGTCCGAGGACATGTTTGGCTCGCCAGTTTTGTAGCTGCTTCGAGACGGACAACCAAGGGGTGAGCTACAAGTACCGTTGGGGAGGAACGGATGGATGTAAGGACGAGGAGTTGGAAGGTAGCGGTTGTGGCCTATAGTTAGGGACCAAGCCCGGCATTTGCCTGGAAGGAAGATGGGAAACCACAGAAGACCATCTTCAAGGTTGCCGGCGGGAGGATTCGAACCTCCTCGCCTTCCGGATGTGAGCGACTGCCAGCAGTCATGCCGTAACGACCACGGCTAACTCAACCGGTTTAGCTGCCATGTTGGTATTGTACTCACCAGGTAATTGAGAGTCCAATAATTGAACTTATATTAACTAACCTTATCAACATACAAAATTCCAGTTTGATTGCTGTAATAGATTCGTAGATATTGAGAACTGTCTAAATAAGTTGGATGGTCCCCATGTTGGATTTTTATATATGTAGGACTTAAGAGTTATGTACAGTATTATTACATGTATATTATTGTGTAGGTGTAGTATTCAAACTTCAATCGCATGATTAGGACACAAGATATGATAATCAGATTTTAAAATTTCGCACAGCTGCCATCTTGTGGTTATTAATGCAATTGAAATGAATTAGATGCCAGTGGATTAAAATTTCTATAAGCATTTACCTTACCAAGTTTTACTGCGCTCGGATGCTTAAGTCATGAGAAACGTCCATTTCAATATTTATATTTCGCGTCGCCACCATGTTGGATTTGTGCCTACCAGGTTATTGAAAGTCCCATTGCCTGTATCAACATACAAAATTTCAGTTTGATTGCTATCAAAGATTAGTAGACAATGAGAACCGTCTAAATATTTCGGTTGGTCGCCTTGTTGGATTTTTATATATGTAGGCCATAGAGTTATGTACTGTTAGATGACGATTCCTGCGTAGGTTCATTATTCAAGCGTTCACTTCAATCGCATGATTAATACACAAGAAATAAAAACTTAATTATGTAATTGCGCACAGCCACCATCTTGAAGTTATGTGAACAATTGAACTAAATTAGATGCCAGTGCATTGCAATGTATATATATATATATAAACATTTACTCTACCATATTTCACTGCGCTCATATGGTTAAATTACGAGAAAAGTCTATTAAAATGGTTCACCTTCGCTTGGGCGCCATTTTCGTTTTGTATTTTACAGTTTTTTTAGAAGTCTCATAGACGAACTTCTAGTAGTAGGCTACTGTTTATCACCGTACAAAATATCAGGGTGATATCAGTAATAGTTTCGGAGATATAGAATGCCGGTGAAATAATTCGCACCACCGCCATCTTGAGGTTATGTAAACAACTGAACTAAATTAGATGCCATTGCATTACAATGTGTTCAAACATTTGCTGTACCAAGTTTCATTGCGTTTGGATTGCTAAATCGCGAGAAAAGTCTATTTAAAGGTATAAATTTCGCTTGGCCTCCATGTTCGTTTTATAGTTAGCATGTTTTTGAAGGTCTCATAGGTGAACTTTTAGTATTGTCCTTATCACCGTACAAGATTTCACGGTGATATCAATAATAGTTTCGGAGATATGGAATGCCGGTGAAATATTTCGCACAGCCACCATCTTGAGATTATGTGAACAATTGAAAAAAATTAGATGCCAATGCAATAAAATGTGCATAAACATTTGCTGTACCAAGTTTCATTGCGTTTGGATGGTAAAATCGGGAGAAAAGTCTATTTAAAAGTTTCAACTTCGCTTGACGGCGATGTTCGTTTTCTGGTCAACAGGTTTTTGTAACTCTCGTAGGTGTACTTCTAGTAGTGCTCTTTATCACCGTACAAAATTTCAAGGCGATATCTGTAATAGTTTCGGAAATATAGAATGCCGGTGAAATATTTCGCACAGCCGCCATGTTGGATTGGTGAGACGTAATAATATTTGAAGGACACGGTCGGGGTCGGCCAAATTAGTACTATGACTTGACCGAGTTTGATTGAAATCGCTCCAGCTGTTTAGAAGTTATTAGGAGGAGGGGGGCACACACAGACACACATACGCACACACACACGCTCAAAAGGTGATCTCATAGGCCTATTTTTTCATAAAATGAAAATAGGCTAAAAATTGCACCAATCAGGACACGTAGAATCACGTTGGCAGCACTGTGATATATGGGCTTCTGAAAATTAATCTGAAATATTATGCTCTCTCTATATGTGTGTCAATGTTGGAGTAGTTCCCATGAATATCTTCTGAGATATCCAACTTAATGTCCAAATTTCAACTGCAATTGTTTAGCATTTGGTAAAACTGACAATATTTTCAAATATGGCATTGCGATTTTGTGGTAGAGATCTTCACTCATACCAATTTTGGTTTCAATAGCTCTAGCCTTTTAGAAGTTGATAAGGCTGTTCTCTCAAAAACAGGGAAGGACTGGCAGACACACATTTGATCTCATAATTCTACTTTTTCATCATTTTTCCAAAAGCGACTGTTCCGCAACCGTCTGTTCAGGTCACTAGAATGAAGACATGTGAACAGCAAATTTCTTAAGGAAAGAAGTGATGTAGGATTGTTGAAATCAACGCTGCGGAGCAGCACGTGTATTCTAGTCTTACTCTTTTCAATGATTATCAAGATGGCGGCTGTGTGAAATTTCAAAATCTCGTTTTTATTTATTGTATCCTAATCATGCGATTGTAGTTTGAATAATAAACATACGCAATAATCTTCATCTAATTCAAATTGTATATAACTCTATGGCCTACATATATAAAAACCAACATGGCGACTATCCTAAATATTTAGACGGTTTCAACATTTACGAATCTACACACATCAAAAAAAGTTTTGCATCACCTCGGTTCCAAGAGTTCCGGAACCGTTAAATACAAAGGGAATAGAGATCAACACAAACAACATTTCAGCTCGTTTTATTGCTCATGAGACCCACACATTGCATGTTGTACCATCATACAGCTAGACTTTCAGCATTTGTGGTCCAGATTGCAGTACACACCACTACCTCTAATACCCAGTAGCACGTCCTCTTGCATTGATGCATGCCTGTATTCGCCGTGGCATACTATCCACAAGTTCATCAAGACACTGTTGGTCCAAATTGTCCCACTCCTCAACGACAATTCGGCGTAAATCTCTCAGAGTGGTTGGTGGGTAAAGACGTCCATAAACAGCCCTTTTCAACATATCCCAGGCATGTTCGATAGGGTTCATGTCTGGCGAACATGCTGGCCACTGTAGTCGAGCGATGTCGTTATCTTGAAGGAACGCATTCACAAGATGTGCACGATGAGGTCGAGAATTGTCGTCCATGAAGACAAATGCCTCTCCAATATTCTGCCGATATGGTTGCACTATGGGTCGGAGGATGTCATTCAGGTATCGTAAAGCCGTTTCGGAGCCTTCCATGACCACCAGTGGCGTACGTCGGCCCCACATAATGCCACCCCAAAACATCAGGGAACCACCACCTTGCTGCACTCGCTGGACAGTGTGTCTAAGACGTTCAGCCTGACCAGGGTGCCTCCAAACACGTCTCCGACGATTGTCTGGTTGAAGGCATAGGCGACACTCATCGGTGAAGAGAACGTGATGCCAATTCCGTGGGGTCCATTCAGCATGTTGTTGGGCCCATCTGTACCGCGCTGCATGGTGTCGGGGTTGCAAAGCTGGACCTCGCCATGGACGTCGGGAGTGAAGTTGCGCATCATGCAGCCTATTGCGCACAGTTTGAGTTGAAACACGACGTCCTGTGGCTGAACGAAACGCATTATTCAACATGGTGGCATTGCTGTCAGGGTTCCTCCGAGCGGCAATCCGTAAGTAGCGGTCATCCACTACAGTAGTAGCCCTTGGGCGGCCTGAGCGAGGCCTGTCATCGACAGTTCCTGTATCTCTGTACCTCCTCCATGTCCGAACAACATCGCTTTGGTTCACTCTGAGACGCCTGGAAACGTCCCTTGTTGAGAGCCCTTCTTGACACAAAGTAACAATGCGGACGCGATCGAACTGCGGTATTGACCTTCTAGGCATGGTAGAACTACAGACAACATGAGCAGCGTACCTTCGTCCTGGTGGAATGACTGGAACTGATCGGCTGTCGTACCCCCTCCGTCTAATAGACCCTGCTCATGCATGGTTGTTTACATCTTTGAGCAGTTTTAGTGACATCTATGAACAGTCAAAGGGACTGTATCTTGGATACAATATACACAGTCAACGTCTATATGCCGGAGATCTGGGAACCGAGGTGATGCAAAACTTTTTTTGATGTGTGTATTACAGCAATCAAACTGAAATTTTGTATGTTGATAGAGGAAATTTACACAAGTAGGATATATGAAAACAGGCTATTTAGTTCTTCACGGAACTACTTGTTATTATTGGAAAGGCGGATGCGATAAAATAAATTGGTTTATCAATATTCAAAACTATAACAATATGGTAAATAGAGCCGCATTCTATGCACAGAAATTCCACCCTGACAAAGAGTTGCTTGCTATATGGACAAAGAACCTACATATTACTGCTTCAAAGCGCAAAAGATAAAATAAAATATCACACTTGCATAAAACATAACTCCGCCCTTAAATCCCCGGCCAAAACCAAAATGAGCCTGTTGGCTGGCTCCGGCGACCCCAATTAATTGGGAGAAGCCGAAGAAAGTATTTGGATAAAACATAACCTTTCCTTCTACAGGGCCTGCGTGGCGCAGTCGGTAGAGGCACTGAGCTTCTAACTGACAGAGAGTGGGTTCGATCCCCACCCAAGTAGTGGATTTTAGAAACAAAACTACCACTTTCGGAAACGCAAATAGCCCTGGGGTTCACTCAGCTTACACCGGAATTGAGTACCAGGGTAATTCCTGGGAGCAAAGACGGCCGGGCGTGGAGCTGACAACTCCATCCCATCTAGTGCCGATGTCACAAAAAGTGGAAGCCTCTACCTCCCACTACTCCCAGGACCTCCATGACCTGTACGGAGTTGGCTTTTTTTTCCTTCTACAACGATTCCTAATGCATGTGCTCAAAAATATGTCCCTGACGGTGAGTACAGTGCTAAAAACATATTGCAGTGTCTGCATGGGCACGTCTTTACATTTCGGATATGACTGTAGTACAGACATCACGAATTCGTTGTTTTAATTGAGCAACATTTTAAGTTGCTGTTTCGTAGATTTATGATTTGATTTAGCCCCACAGAAAGAATTCCAGAGGTGTTAGATCAGGCGATGGTGGTGGCCACTTCCAAGATCCTCCACGACCTATCCACCGTTTAGGATATCGTGCATCCAAATATTCCGTATTGGCTCGAAAGTAGCGAGGTAGAGCACCATAATGTTGGAACCAATGTTGGGATACTACTCGTAGTTGGAGTGGAATCTTTTTAGAAGGTTTTCCAGCGATAAGTCAGTTTCTATAAATTCCAGATAAAGCCTATCTGTGAGTTTAGGGGCTATAAAACTGGTCCAATTTTGTAGTTTCCCTGAATACCACACATTAACTACCCAATGGAACTGCAAATATTGTGCTCGAACCCATTGGGGCGTTTGTTGGAGCCAATTAATGGAGATTGTGAGTTTTGACGGCGGCATTATTGGCAAAATAACATTCCTCACTCCACAGATTATTCCTGATAAAATGTGCATCTTGCTGTAATGCAGCAGCCATTCTTTGGCAATGTTAACCTGTGATCAAAATCATTCTCACACAGTTACAGATGTCGATGCGCCTTATATGCCTGCCATGTTTGCTCCTTCAGGATTCTCTGTATTGAAGGCTGCCCCCCCCCCCCCCCCTAGCTCCCTTGCAGCTCCTCTTTGCCTTAAGCAACAATAAACATATGTATATTATAACATAGATGATTCGTATTATTATTGTTATAATAATGTTTATGTTCGACCCCCACTATTATGTGTCAGGAAATTGTATCATAATGATGGTCATTATAACACTCTTTTTCATTATGATACAGTTTCTCCAGCCAATCAGAGCTCGTTCATTGACCAATTAGGTAACGATACCTTCACGCGTGCGCTCAAAATCCAACATGTCTATATAAATTACCGAAAGTGCACCGTCCATAATGTTCTCGTAAATAAACTGGTGAATATGAGACACTGTACCTTAATATCCTTAAATCCAATTTCTACACAGCGGGTTGTTTTCAAACGATTTCGGTGACATTTTTACTGAATACTGATGCTCAATCTGCACATACGGGATTGAAGCTCACAGAGCGCATGCGTCGGTCGGTCAGTGAGCTTGGACATCAGAGATATCCTACCCTGCGCAGCACCCGATCACAAAATTCTAGTGACAATCTCAACAGATATTTATGAATATTTATGTTAAAACATATAATAAAGTTATAATTATCGTCGAACATAAACAGTCGTATGCAACTCGCCTATAATGGTAATTAAGACACTCGTATGGAAATTATAAAACTCGCATACGCTCGTTTTATAAAAATACTCGTGTCTTAATTATAGCCATTATAGGCTCGTTGCATAATGTACTATATTATCATCACTAACAGCAGCAGCAGCAGCAGCAGCAGGTGAAGTGCAACTCACCGTGTGTAGGATTGATTTCAAAATACTGCTGATTCTTCAGAACGTCAGCATTACCGCAGACGGGTGGAATGTGCCTGGAACATTCTATTCGTTTATAATTACAGCTCTGTTCTCTGAAATACGTGTAGAGACGGCAGACGTCTATCTGGGAACACCTGCGCATACCGTCTGCGAGCTTCGATGGTATTATTACGACCAGCCTCTCCATAGATTAGTATGATGTCCGTATACTCGTCATTTCTGAATACACCAGCCATCGTCGATATGTTGCCAGAAACTGTCGTGTTGTTGTACCACATTATGAGCTCAAATGGGAGGTTTCATAACGCAATGTGACATTTTTATGTAAAACATATTCTAAACCAATGTTTATTTATTTTAATACTTTTCGTGATTTCACGAGTCGCGATAATTCGACTGTCTAGTAACGATACACAAAGCTGCCTTATACGAATAATGATGCTATAGAATTCAATATTTTTTGCGCCACAATTGACTAGTTGTGAGGAGGGATGCATTTTGTTACATTTAGGGTCACAGTGGGTTCCCTTTTTATCACACACGAGGGCCCTGTTGATACAAAATTATCTATAACCATGATACGCCATGCCACCTTATTGAAATGAGGATTGGCGTACTTCACCGACAGCACTTCATTTGGAAGGCTGAAGAACTGGAGAAAACATCAAGATATGTATATTAGTAGCCATGATGTTAAACAAGCTGAGTACACTCGGCATACATACTAATAATTAAAAATAAACAGAATCGTGTGTGAGTAATTTTCGATCTGGTGTAGTTTTCGAGATGAAAGGGGTGACAGGTGGGGGTTGAAGGATTCATAACGGTGCGTGTATCTCTGAAAAGACATAAGCTAGAAGTTAAAAATTCAGGGGAAGACTCATTCTAAAAAAAAAAAAATATATAGGCTATATAATAATATGTGTATGACCGATTTTTCCTAAATCTTATTTAAGGGCCTCATGGAACGGGGGATGATTGTATATTACAATTTGAAATATCTCTCTTAATATTAGTCTTATCTATATTGTACATCGGAAAATGTAGGCAACAACATGTTGGACCCTTTGTGTGTCTTGTTATTTTATCATAGGGCGCATTATACGTGAGTAATTTAGGACTTTAGATTTTTGTCATCAGATTTATCTAACAATAAGTTCCACAATCTCTGTAAATAAAGTAAGGATTCTGTCTGAACATTTGGAACTTTGGGCTAAATCTTGGTATTTATCCCGGATGAGGTGTGTAATGAAATATACCCTCGGTCTCAATTTTATCTATTTGTCTGAGGGTTAATTTTAGAAAAGAGGAAACAAATATGGAGGTTGTCGTAAAAAGACCGGACGTAGCTCATTTTATGCCCCCGATGCGAGAAGGGACTCTGTAAACCACATTTTTAGGTCTTAAAACCAACACTTTCGGAGTTATTCCCAGAAATCTATCTTAGCTCTGATAAACTGACGAAGGAATTGCAAGCCCGTAACCATTGGCAACAAGACAACAAGATCTGACATATAACTGTCCATCTATCTCTGTAGGTGGCAATACCACTCCATTTACTCTCGAAAACACGATAAGACCATAAGGAATCTCAGTAAGGCAATTGCGCAATTCATATACTCCCCTTGACATGCAGCTGTAGGCTGTCATGATTTCGTGGAATGCACTCGAGACGGCTGCAAATCGCTCATTGACTCCGCGACGAAGCGAAAATCCCTGAGTCCATTACCACGCTACTTACACTGTCGATTGACTGGCTGCGTGGCGCAGCGTTTACGTTTTTGCTCGCTCCGCCCAACGTTGCAGGAACGAATCCTTGTGCAGTCCGTTGGCATTTGAGGGTGCGCAACAGAGAATCAAATCCTGGCGCATTCAGTTGGCATTTTAGGGGTGCAAACACGAGGAAGCCGTACCAGTTGATTTGCTTGCACGTTAAAGATGCCCTTCGGGGTCACATTCCCGCACCCCGGTATCTCATAAAGACTCAGTACAAGAGTTTAGTGCTTTTCAGTCGGTCAACACGAATGTACCCAAAAGAGATGGGTTATGCCCTAATCCTGAAATAAATTACATGAGATTAATAAAACACTAGGATGACCAGTTTCGATCGTCAAGCGATCATCATCAGATCCATTACACTTAAGCTATAAAATCTATGTTTGAAATACAGGTGAAAATATTTACAATATGTACAATTATTTAGTTGCAGTATTGGTAATGCAACTGTCAGTGTATGCTAAATGCAGTATATATGATGTTAGGTGAAATGCTAAATGGTGATAGCTATCCGGAGTTTGTACTTTGGAGAGATTATATGGTTGTAAAAATCAACTATGGTTAAACTATAAAATTATAGGCTAACTACATATCTGATTGTCTTCCTTACTACAGCTACTCGCAGTTTTTGTGCTCACTGTAACTCACGTTGCGGTCGACTACGGTGGTTATCTTAACGACTGCGTTTTCCCTGCCTTCTCCCCCCTGCCCATACGTGCTGTGCGAAGTCATAGCGCTGTGTTTATGTGAGGTGTTGCCAACCTAGATAAGATGTATGTTATTGAATGAGGTGGGTCTACAACTATTAAAGAACGTGGATTAGCCCTCGCCACGCGTGGACCATAAGCCATTCGAACTAAGCGTTGACGGTCTTATGAGGACGTCTCGGCACCTTTAATACTGCCGCGAATATGGGCCTTGGTTTATTGCAGAAGAAAAGTACATCGTACACCTGATCCAGATAACATTTACCTATTAAAAAACCCTAATTCCCCCCCCCCCCCTTTTTATCTAGCTTGGCTGTGTCGCTAAATTGTGCCTTGTTTCCGACAGGGTGTGTTTTTTTAGTAGCGTGAAGAGGGGTGAGCTCTCCATGAACGTGTGTTCATTTAGATTGTTGGGATTGTTTCGTTTGGCTAGGTGTATCTCGATTGCTTCCTTTATGTCAAGAGCTCTGCCTTTCGATTCGTGATGGATTATTTTAAGGTCCGACTCTATGTTGGTAAAGCTGTGCCCCGCGTCACACATATTATGTTCGCACACGGCTGAATGTGTTCCGTATCTTATCGCATTCCTATGTTCATTATAACGTGTGCCTACTCGTCTTCCACTCTGCCCGATGTAATTAGCTTGACACCCGGTGTCTTGGCACGTTATACAATATACCCCTGACCCTGAATACGGGTCACGTTTATTTAGATTACTATTTAGGAGGTGCCTAGCGGTTGTGTTTTTCGTTGTGAAAGCTATCTTTATGCCTTGCTTTCTGAATAGGTTAGTGATTTTATATGTATTCGCATTCACATAGTAAACGCGCAAATTTTTTCTCATTACTGTCCGGTTTGGGAATCGTTTTATCTTTATTTTTATGCTTGGCTATAATTTGGTTTATTTTGCTTGGCGGGAAGTTGTTTTCCTTCGCTATTTGCTTAATAGTTCTTATTTCCTTATTATAGTTGTCTTTTGACATGGGTATGTTTAAAGCCCTGTGCACCATTGAATTGAAACCCGCTAGTTTGTGCGTACTGGGGTGATTAGACTGATTGTCGATTGCATGTGAGGTTTGTGTTGCTTTCCGGAATATGGAATATGATAGGTCGTTGTCTTTACGTTCAATAGTTATATCGAGATAATTTATTTTCCGTTCTATTTCGGATTCCTTAGTGAATTTGATAGAGTGGTGTAGGCTATTAATGGATTGGAGAATTGTTTCTTCGCTTGTTAGTTCAGTATCGTAGATGCAAATTACATCATCTACGTATCTTTTCCATATTACTATTCCCTTTGTTGAAGTCTTTTCTAAGAACGCATTTTCTAGTGCATTGATGAAGATGTCAGCGATTAGCCCACTTAGTGGCGATCCCATTGCTAGGCCTTCTCTCTGTGTCTACATTTTATTGTCGAATTGAAACACGTTTTGGGTGAGAACAACCCTCAGTAATCTCACAATCTCTTCAGTTTCTTTTACCGAATTGTTGGATTTTAAGTTGTTTTCGATGGTGTTGATTGCTTCAATAATCGGAATATTGGTGTACATGTTAGTTACATCGAAGGATACTATCCTGAAGCTAGGTTTCATTTGTAGGGTGTTCAATGCTGTTACTAGTTCTGTTTTGTTCTTTACAGAGTTGTTTTTGTCATTGGAAAGACGGCATTTTAGGATTTTTAGTAACTCTTTGCTGATTTTGTAATTAGGGTCATTCCTACAATTGACTATTGTTCTCATTGGGCATTCCTTTTTGTGTATTTTGGTAGTCCCCTCAATGACGGTATTTTCGGGTTCATGTTTATTAGTTTTGATTTTTTGACTTTGGTCAGTATGTATTCTGTTTCTTTTTGCGCACTTTTTATTTGTTTTTGGAATTTGTTGGTGGGGTCTTTTGTTAATTCCTTGATTTCGTTGTTGTTTAGAAATTCGACTGTTTTTTCAATGTATTCTGTTTTGTTCAAAATAACTGTAGTGTTTCGCTTATCTGCTTTTGTGATGATTAAGTCATGTTCTTTTATTTTTTGTTTCAATGACTTTATTTCTTTGAGTTGTTTGTTGTTTTGAATGTTATTGCTATCACCCTCTCGTTTGAGGATTTTTTGGCTTCGTTGGTGGCGAGATTTTTGGTTAATTCCCTGTCTTCTGCTGGGAGCTTGTGACTGGCTATCTCAATATCTGTGATAAACTGTTTTATATTGTGGTTCGTGTGTGCGTCTGTGCAGTTGTATTTCAAACCTATTCAAACCTATTCAACCTATTCAAAAAGCAAGGCATAAAGATAGCTTTCACAACGAAAAACACAACCGCTAGGCACCTCCTAAATAGTAATCTAAATAAACGTGACCCCGTATTCAAGGTCAGGGGTATATTGTATAACGTGCCAAGACACCGGGTGTCAAGCTAATTACATCGGGCAGAGTGGAAGACGAGTAGACACACGTTATAATGAACATAGGAATGCGATAAGATACGGAACACATTCAGCCGTGTGCGAACATATGTGTGACGCGGGGCACAGTTTTACCAACATAGAGTTAGACCTTAAAATAATCCATCACGAATCGAAAGGCAGAGCTCTTGACATAAAGGAAGCAATCGAGATACACCTAGCCCAACGAAACAATCCCCTCAATCTAAATGAACACACGTTCATGGAGAGCTCACCCCTCTTCACGCTACTAAAAACACACCCTGTCGGAAACAAGACACAATTTAGCGACACAGCCAAGCTAGATAAAAAAGGGGGGAAATTAGGGGTTTTTAATAGGTAAATGTTATCTGGATCAGGTGTACGATGTACTTTTCTTCTGCAATAAACCAAGGCCCATATTCGCGGCAGTATTAAAGGTGCCGGGACGTCCTCATAAGACCGTCAACGCTTAGTTCGAATGGCTTATGGTCCACGCGTGGCGAGGGCTAATCCACGGTCTTTAATAGTTGTAGACCCACCTCATTCAATAACATATATCTTGTCTAGGTTGGCAACACCTCACATAAACACAGCGCTATGACTTCGCAGAGCACGTATTGCACCCGTTCGTCCTGGGGATGCGATGACCCATCTGCTATAACATCGCATTCCTGGAGTTCCAGGACAGAGCGGAGTTAAATGAACCTCTAGTCAAATAAGGAATGTGTCGGAAATTCAGCTGAGTTATCGAAAAAGCAGTGGGTAACACGAGACAAAGTATCTCTAGGGTCGTTACGGGCTTAAGTTTAATAAAAAAATAAATGCAAATATAAATGGGCGCCATCAACTGAATTCCTAGCAAACCACCTCCTTTCCTGGTTAAGCCTTACTCAAGACCAGGAAAGAAAAAGGAAAATCACACCATCATCAGATCACAACTAAGATAAAAACAAATTTATTTCACTTTGATAGTCAGACAGACATTTTAAATATACCTCCTACCTGAGAGTATGGTCGAATGCCAACGTTAAATTTTCATTGTCCAAAAATCGAACCATCTCTTTTCTAATCAAAAATATTTCATCCACATAAAACAGAAAAATCTCTAAAGTTCTCTTGGGTTCTCAGGATCACTGTAGCACTATGTCTTTCGTCACTGACACTTGTGACACCTGAGACCTAATTTCTCTATAATTTAACATCATAAATGTGGATTTGAAAAAGTTATTAATCTGTCTAAACATACACATATTATAATCACATATTTTAAATATCACGCAATTTATGGCTTGCATGGCATAATTTAAATGTTGAACATATTAGTCAAATGCTCCTAAACATCGAATAATTAATTTACACTATTTACATTGTCATTCATAATTACTTGTTTGTGAATTACAAAAAATTCACTTCTCATTGGTCATCATTATCATCATCATCAAAATTAAATATTTCTCACATTAATTCTCATCTCAAAATTCTACATATTCCTGTCAGAATCATTAATTCATCACCATTACATCATTTAAATCCTCAACTCAAGTTGCAATTCCTTTAATTCATCTCTCAATTAAATTTATTTAATTCCATATAAATTCATTAATCATCAGCTTCTTTAGTTAATTATCACCTTCTAATTCAGTTATTCATCATCTATCCAATCATCTATTAATTTAATTAAATCAGTTTATTTATTCAATCTTTAATTCATCCATTTATTTAATTCATCGATTTATTCCAAAATTTAATTTATCAAATTATTTAAATTTTATTCTTCTGGTTATTTAGATTTTCATTATTTCATCTAGTCATTCTGATTTTTATTTCATTAGGTCAGATCGTTAATATTCTTAAATCTCAGATTATTATTTCATTAATTATTATTCTCAGAAAATCTTGTATTATCAACTTTATTTATTTGTTTAATTTCCTAACAAATTGTTTAATATGGTTTATAGAACGTTGTCTTACAGTTTTATCACTTCCAAGTTATATTTCGTATTTAATTTATCATGCCAAAACATATTATTGCCTTCACGACATCACGTTGGATCTGACTATCCACAACGACATTATATATCCTCAATTCTTCAAATATCACATTTGAATACAACAATTATTCCACAAAAACTCCATAAATATTCAGCACATACAGCATGAATCTCAACAATTACGCTAGACTGGGTACGACGACCTCATGTCTGCCTCAAAATACATTAGCAACGTTGCAACTATCACATGGCAACTTCTACAAAATGCCTATCACAAACTTCACTTAACCATGTTGCATGATCTACAAAAAATATATAACTGGCTTCAAATTATCAACGCACACAATCTCCAATAACTGTAATTACTCTGATCACATCTAGACAACTTCTTAAACAATTGGAAAAATATTACCTTAGTAATTCAAGATTTGCTTTCAAATAGCATAAATTCTCTTACAATTCTCATAATTCACATCACAGAAAAACACCAATGTGCTATAATCTCTCATATCAAAATCTGCAATACTGATCTGCCTTAAAATAAATCTGACCATTAATGATTCATCTTACAAGATTCAATTACTTTAAATCCTTCTCAAAGGTATCAAACACAATTATAAAAATCATCAAAAGCATCAGCTGTACCAGCTGTTAAACTGAAATTACTCTCAAAAGAGTATAGCAACAAAATATTGGATTGGCAAACAAGAATTACTAAACGTAACCCTGCTGACATTTATCGTTACTTTATTTAACAAAATTTCGACTGATATGTGACTAGTAGTTCCTTGTTTGATTCACTTACAATCTCATGTACACTCGGATGATAAAAATGAGTCCCTCAATGGCGAGTAAGATGAGTAACCACCGTACAGTCGTATAAATACGAAAGACCTCGCCTCGTCGACTAATCATGATAGTGACCTAAACGATGGGTAAGATGAGTAGCCACCATACAATCGTATAAATACGAAAGACCCCATCTCGTAGACTATATGAGTGAATGTACCAGATAGGAATCAACAAGTTTCTAGTTGTCATATAAAAGCGATGTTCATTCACTAAAGTGAATAACTTCTTAATATCTCCAAACAATCCAATGAAAAAAATCCCTACTGATGAATAATACACACTCGCTAGTATGCAATGAACTGACGAAGTAATTTTAGATAATCAATTGCAAATCACGAGTTCGAAATACTCGTTACACCAAAAAAACTATTCATGAAAAATATCCTTGCTGGAAAAATGTCTAAAAGATCAAACATCTGCTTAATAAAGCCAACCAATGGTGAGAATTTCGTATAATGATGCCTGCCATATCATATGGTGACGCCATATTCTAGCAAAATTCGGAGCATATAAAGTCAAACCATGTCTAAATAATCGTATCACTCCTATTAGAAAAATATACATGTGTGCCCAGTATTCATGAAAGGAATCGTATCAGGTAGTTATAACTCTTACAGTACCTTTTCATAATCAGCTGTTATTAAATTTCCAAGATCGTCGATTTTCCCTATATAATGAATTTCTCGAAAAATCGGCGTGAATATCATTCCATCCATGCAATGACGATTGCCTTCGAATTCCAAGTGAATCAGCTGGTGGACCCCCTTCTCGTCAGGAATCGAATCCATCGCTCCGTGGTGCCATCGCGTCTCTGTCTGCGTTTACTCCGACATGATAAACTTCTGGTTATCCATAGCGGATATTGTCCAAATCCTCACGAAAAAGTTCATGGAAACAGCGGACCCCCTATTCCTCTTCTACGTTACGCCACTGTTCCATTAAATGTTCAGTTTGAGTGTCGAAAGTTCAATCTCCAATAACTGATAAGTCTCACTTTCGTAAAATAAAATTTTATATGAGAGTGTCTAAGTTTATGAAACACCCTGTAGTTGTGTTCATACTCGGTAATTTATAAAACTGCATAAGAAATAAATGCATTAATGCACGAGCTAATGTTCATCAGTGCATATGCTTACAACATTCCGTTTGCTTGAAATTGTTAATGTTACTTGGAATGAGTTATGAAATGCATAGTCATAATGTTATTCAGAAAAACTATGTTCCTTCGAAGTACAAAGTTGCAGTATCTCGTAACAATCTGCTTTTATAATTCAAATGCTGAATAAACTTTCTAACTCAATGTAGCAATGAAGTTCAGCTTCTGTTATAATGCTTGCGTATATAATCATCTCCGCCTAAAGCTGACTTCGCCATGTCGTTCTACTGTTCTGTTCTGCGTTGAAAAGCAGCTTAGAATAAAGTTCTCCAACTACTCGCAATGCTGTTCTAACATCCCGGCCGCCTATGCTTGCTTGCTCGGCAAGTCCGCCCGGTTTATTGACCTGCTTGTCGTTCGCTGCTCGGTGATGTTGAAACTGTCGCCTTCACTTTTGCCGTGACAGTTTCGGTTCGCTACGCGACCTTCACCATGCGTTTGGCTTGCGCTACTGCTCGACCCTGCTTGCTCGGCTGACAGAGCTCCACTGAATGTGTCCGCACTGTCTTTACTCTTATCTGCCTGGCGCAGACACGTGGCGTTCACCCCACCACTATGCTCTCGCGTCACAATTATAATCTCGAACCCCCATCATCTCGGCTATTACGTTATATAATAACTTAAGGGTTATCTAACTTCCTTAAAATTATTACCATATATAATGCATGTTATATCTTCTCTTCTAAGATGTTTAAATACCATGTTCCATACAGATCTTAATAAAGCTTCATAATTCTATCCATAATTCCATCTTCTTACAGATGTCAGCGCCTTCTAAATCCTATACCTACTACGTCATCCTGACATTCCTCTTGACTCGATCTGAGCGCTATCTTTCCTTAACTCTTCCCAAAACCTCAACTACGGCTTAATGTCTGCTGGCGTAGCCGATAGCCTCAAATAGGTATCGGGTACAGTATGGGCAGGGGGGAGAAGGCAGGGAAAACCCAGTCGTTACGATAACCACCGCAGTCGACCGCACCGTGAGTTACAGTGAACACAAAAACTGCGAGTAGCTGTAGTAAGGAAGACAATCAGATAAGTAGTTAGCCTATAATTTTATAGTTTAACCATAGTTGATTTTTACAACCATATAATCTCTCCAAAGTACAAACTCCGGATAGCTATCACCATTTAGCATTTCGCCTAACATCATATATACTGCATTTAGCATACACTGACAGTTGCATTACCAATACTTCAACTAAATAATTGTACATATTGTAAATATTTTCACCTGTATTTCAAACATAGATTTTATAGCTTAAGTGTAATGGATCTGATGATGATCGCTTGACGATCGAAACTGGTCATCCTAGTGTTTTATTAATCTCATGTAATTTATTTCAGGATTAGGGCATAACCCATCTCTTTTGAGTACATTCGTGTTGACCGACTGAAAAGCACTAAACTCTTGTTTACTAAGGCAACACTGAAAATATGGCTTCAAACACCACAAAGACTCAGTACATAAATAATGTTATTGTTTTAATGTCTACGGCCAGAAGTAAGGCTAGCTAATTCTCTTCACAGCTACTTTATGTTTTTAGCAGTCACCCTGACTCCAATGGTTTTTCTTATCTGAGCTCGGCTGCCGGCGGCCAACCAAGATCTGACAGTTCAGCCATAATTAAGCTAACCTCTATCACCTGTCTCCCAAACGCTATTCATACTACCCTCACAACGCAATATAACCAGACTACAAATTTTTTCATACTGTTAAGAGATAAGGGGATTAAGAAAGAGCCCCTTTTATCGTTGTTGCTCTGATTCTTCAAGGCGGTCAGTTCAATTTACATATTTAATTATAGCCTATTATTTTCCACTCATAAGACTGGAGCAGATGACCTCGTAGTTCCTCCCCTTAAAACAACAATAACTAACTAACTAACCCCTCATAGGCTCAGTACAGCTGTAATGGCTCGGTGACGAAAACAATAGCAAACTACCCCACCCATCATTTTCCATCTATCTCCGTAAGAGGGAATGCCACTCCTTTTATTATCTAAGAACAATAAACAAATAAATGAATAAAAAATAAGTAAATAAATACATAAATAAATAAATATTTAAATAAATATTCTCTATTAATTAATTAATTAATTCATTCATTCATTCATTAATTAAATAAATACATTTAATACATTTATCCAGAACAGTTCTTTTCAAGTTACTGCTTTATTTTGCTCAAGTTATTGTACCCGTTTCCCAGAACTCACGTCGGCCCGGACATCAAACGTGATGTCCAAGAAATGGTACAGGGTCGTTACAAAAAAAAGTAGGAGTCCCTGAAATATATATCCGGAAAAACTGCTAAAAACAACTGAGAACACGGGCAGGCAAGAGATCTAATGACTCGGGTCGTTTAACGGGATAGGTGAGGTAGGTTGCCTCAGTTATATATCTCTCTAAATAAAATAGGATAGAATCACTCAGTCAGGAAAAGGAACAATCTGCAGGAATAATTTAAGATAACTAAGATAAAATCGTCTCTCTTTATTTAAGAGCAGACGAACACAAATAAATATATCCTCCTAAAATCGAATTGGTTCAATCTTATGCTGGGATCGTAGATCCAAAAGTCCTAAACTGCCAATTCGATTTTCCTACTGCACTTGGGGTAATGCGATATGAAATAAAATTCCATTGCTCGTTAATTTAGCTGAATGATATATAAAATTAAAATCGTTGCATTTAACTGTCACTGTTTCAGCTTGGAATAAATTGAAATAAGTTGTAAATTGTAACTTCACATTCCCCTCAAAAATCTAACTTATCACACATTTAAACTAACATATTTTAAGGAAAAAGTTAATCAATTACGAGAATCTTATCTAACAAGGATAAATCGTGATTTAATTTAAATTGCAATAAAAATAGAATTAATTAGCAAATATTATTTACATTGAGCATTCGACATTGGTGTGGAATACTGTTCTAGTAATGTCCAATATCGTTCATGTAGTAACTTATATTCATTAATAATTATTCCAATCTCCAATTATATTACATCAACATGCTAATTGTTGTTAAATTCCACAATTCAGTTCCAATAAATTATAATCCATAAATTATTATAATACCTTCCATATATTATTATTATGAGGGTGATGCATTGATTAATTAATATGGCAAAATTCATTCATTATTCATTTAAAAGTTTTCCTTTCGAAGAGAAGATCGAATAACGAAGATTCTTAAGTATTGTTAATATCTCAATAAGCTCTTTTATCAATATCCATTATTTTTTAGCCTTTAATACAGTATATATATTATTATTTTTTATCGAATTCATTAAACATGCTTATCGCAATCATAATCTCAGGATTGTGTTCACAGACACCTCCTAGAATTCTTCTAAGCACAAAAATCAATCGTGAAATACATATTTTCACTGCCTACAAATGTGAAGTATTTTTATCATAATTATTGAATGGGCCACCTGACTCGCATTCAAATGTCGCAACTATAGGACCACTTACATAAGAAGTGTCCACAACATAAATCAAATAACATGCATTCATGTATAAATAGGCTGCTGCGTAAAAATATCATAAGACAACTAGCTTGTTATTATAAAAATCAATCGAATCATTATTTCAGAATCTTCCAATGCTCAGTTAATCAATAGGAAATCAACAAATTATTATCTGCAATAATTCTTCAAATTGCTGTCTTAAATTGCCATACAAATCTGATTATTATCGTTGATAAACAACCATTAATTAATAAATATGAATGTCACCTTTACTCAAATAAATTAGATATTATTATTATAATTCATCATAATGAATCCAATTATTAACTTTATCAACCATCGCTGTCAATGATCGTGAAATGTCGCTGACATTCGCATTCAAAAGATCGTGGGAAATTATTCTTAAATAGAAAGAATTATTATTATAAAAAATATTTAAATTAAATTAATTTAATTTTTCAAAGAATTAAATAATTATTAAGTTATTATCTCTATAAGAAAAATTTGTGAAATACTAATAGCAATGACTAACTCTTAAGGTGGCTCTTTTATTTTTGAAAAATCAGGAGTAAATATAACAGTCATCAGGAAATAAAATCAATCATGTTTCATGGTGTTGGTTGTCATGGTGTATTATGGATGTAATGTTTCACTGCCCTTGCAAATGGAGTGTAGTCCACCGATGACTAAAGATGTCTTGAACTTGTTAGACCTCCGTTTAATGAAATTGGAAAACCCCAACATCATCGTGCTGACTATAAGTTGGTGTGTCTGCTGATCTCGGTGTTCATCAAAGCCTATAAGTTTCCCCTCAAATTGTCTAAGCTGATGTCATCTTGATTGTGTAAAAGCTATCATAAGATCCCACGAAGAAAAGTTTATTGTGTATAAAGAGCATTCTGGATAATTCAGGTTCCTCAAATACCATTTGACTGTTCGCCACTGCTTTCTGAATAATGCACATTTTTAATAGTCTTGAAATTCAGTTTATATTAATAGTGCTCTGCTCCTCAATGTTTATTTGAATGTGAATATTGCAATAATAACTTCTTAATGTGTCAAACCTAGGACTTCATCTAGTATTAGTGCGTTTGCATGTATTGGTTTGTAGTGTTCATTACAGTTTCATCATGAAGCTGTAATTGTTCCTTGTGTTGTGTGATAATGTAAGGAATTGTTCTACTCACATAAATCTCCGATACACTCACACGAATATCACTGAATTTATCGCTAGTTTCAAACACTAGACCGTTTGAGCGTTTATTTCAATCGAACGCATGTTCACTTAAGCTATCTGATGCCGTGCGATTTGGAAAAATCATAAGCTCGGTTGAAAATAGGCTAATGTGTTTTTGAGCGTGAACTCTCTCCGAATAAGAGCCAGCGATGCGCTGCAAAGTACAGGTGACGAGCTCTCCCCTCCTGTTATCACGTGGTGTAGTCAGGGGTGAATCGGACCTCCCTCTCCTGTGACGTATTACGGCGTAACTCAAAATGCAGTATTACACAGGTGATATTTAATTAATATTCAGCCGTTAGTCGATTGGTATCTTCTATTATACATATTCTGCCAATGCATGAAGGTAAAGCTGAAATCAATGATGCATAGTATAAAGTGTACATTTCGTATGTTAGAAAGACCGGCGTCTCCTTGCTGTGTCCAGCCAGGCTGTTGCAAGGCTATAAGACTCGCTCGCAAGTTCATTATGCACTTGTCCAGTCACGAGCCTTTGATCCCGCTGTTCTGACGTTTTAATGAGCGTAACTCAAAATGCGATTTCGGTCACATATTCCCCTCTCCTCTTTTTTTATAAGAGAACTGAAGAGAACTTATAAAAACCTTGTCTTCTTAATAATGTGACGAAATTTAGCATCAAAGAAATCTCATTCTACTTTCTTGAAATAACGTCTGAGATTCGCTGAGTTGTAATTTCCAATGATACGGTTGGATTCAATCTCTGCTACTCGGTAGCTATTGTTACCAAAGACTGTAACAATCTTGTATGGACCAGAAAATAGTTTAGCAAATTTGCTGTAAATCCTCATGGGTAGGTTTGAAGATACTGGTCTTCTGATAAGAACAAGATCGTTCTCACGCAAATGTTCACTAATTCTTCTATCCGCATGTCTCTTCTGTCTCTTAACCGCTTGTTTTTCCAGACTAGCTTTGGCCAATTCTACTCTCATTGGTAACGATGGGGAAATATCTGGTGGAGTTGTCATGATACCATCCCAGACTCTCTATGGCTTTCGTCCAAAATTCAAAGCGTGTGGAATTTGAAATGTACTTTCGTGGTCAGTAGAGTTGAGACTCTCTTCGATTATGGGAATAACTTTCATCCATTTTTCGTGTTGATCAGAGCAATATAAGCGACAACACTTTCCAATCTCCGACATAATTCGTTCAGCCGGGTTCCCTTCAGGGTATCTAATGGTGTTAAGAATGTGTTTGGCCACGAGTCGCTGCATGGCCTCTTGAAATTCTAAACTAGTGAACTGACTACCGTGATCACACAGTAGGAACTCGGGTTTCCCTGCTTCACGAAAAACACAGTTTTCCAAACGCCTGATAACGTATCGTGATGTTGCTTTCTGGATTGGGTGAAGCATGACCAGCTTTCAGAACACGTCCATAGTTACTAGAATGAATTGGTTACCTCTAAATGACTTAGGTATTGGCCCATATAGATCAGTGGCGTATAATTTCCGTGGTTTCGATGGAATTATCGCTTTCGGCTGTTCTTTGTCGAGTTTTGAGGCATATTTACTACGCTGGCAGCTATACACGATCTGATGACCTTTCTTATGGACTCTAGAATCGTTTTCCAAGAAAAAGCTTCTTTCGCTGCATGCAAAGTCTTATCTACTCCTGCATGCCCAATAGATCGGTGTATGAGCCAAATAACTCTATTTACTAGTTTAGGAGGTATGGCTGTTCTGAGGCGCGAATGATCCCTGACCGTGAATTTCATCACCAAGTCTCCCACGATGTGATAATATATCGCTTCTTTAGATGTTCGGTCATAATTCGGATCATCCTGGTCCATATTATTCTTAAGGAATCGGTAGATATTCCTCAGCGGTGCATATCTCTTCTGTGATATGGCTAAGCTCCTCTGTTTTTCAAGAGTCTCCCTATCATCTGGAACACATTCGATAAGGTGGATCTCTGTATCACAAGGATTTCGGCTAAGAACATCCGCCAATAGGTTCTGCTTGCCCGGACGATGAATAATTTCCACGTCAAATTGTTGTAAGAATAATGTCCATCTTGTAATTAGATCATTTGCAAGATCTGATTTCATCATAAACTGTAAAGCTGGATGGTCCGTAATCAGAGTTACTCTATATGCTATCAGGATCTTTTTCCATGTTTGTAGCACATAAATCGCTGCTAAAGCCTCCAGCTCAGTCACGTTATAATTAACATCATGGCTTTTCAACTTGCGACTCGCAAAAGCTAAATAACGATGCTTTCTATTTTCTTCCATCTGGTACAGCACTGCACTGATGCCGATTTTTGATGCATTTCCACTTATTGTTTACCTTTAACAAATTCTGAAGTGATGCCATTGTTTCAGTACAATTCGGACAATGTGCGGAAAAGAACTGGCACATTCCCAAGAATCGTCTGACCTGTCGTATCTTTTTAGCTGCGGAAACTCTGAGATTGTCGGAATGTTTGTAAGATTTGGTCTATATCCCGATCCGTCAATAATGTGACCTAGAAATTTGATTTCTTCATGGAAAAAATACATTTATCATAATTGACCTTGAATTGGCTATTTCTAGATTTGAGATGTTCTTCCTGATTCGTTGAAGCTATTATTATATCATCGATATAGCATAAAACAAATGCTTTGACTTCTGGTGTTAGGTTCGAATCTTGCACCGATTTGTGCTTTTACGTTAAACAAAATAGCAGAGGCATGAGGAATACAGTGGAAGCGAAAACAACAACTTAAACAGGATCGCTAAGGAGCGGGGAAAGGATATCTCTTTCGATGCGTGCTGGGCCCAAGATTCCGGACCGAAAGAAAGATACTTTCTAAAAAAAGGAAACGAATGAATTGTTTAAAACAAATCAAAAGCGGAATTAAATTTATCTAATTGATCGAAGAACCCAGAAGCGTGTAGGTCGTGACTGCGTTAGAGTACGAAGCCAAGACCGACGAAATCGAACGAGAGATGAGGGAACTTAAAATTACAAATGAAAGAGGACGAAACCAAAGTGAACTACTTACTAATGTATTTAAAGCAAACTAAAACAGGTGCGCATAAGAGTAAGGATTAATCTAAACACAAAATGAAAGGTAAACTTGAAGAGGTATTAAAATCACTTAATAACAAACAAAATAAAATTAAAATTAAAGATGGTACCTAAGAAAGGGGTACACAAAAACCATATCAAGAGAAAAGTGTATAAATGAACTTAAGCACAAACAAAGATGAATCAAGATTAATTAAAATGTACTTACAATCAATGTGCAATTAACCGTAAGCGCGACTCGATAACCAAAATTTAAAATACAAAAAAAAAAAAAAAAGATAGAGAGTATGGACGGACGAATAAGAGAACACCTCTACTTACGAGGATGACCTGGACTAGAATGCCCCGCGCCAAGAACAGAACTAAAACGCTCATGTTGTTGTGAAATCATGGGGTAGGGGGTGAAAGTGGTGGAGATGGGAGGAGTGCGTATGTAGGAAACGGGGGTGGGGTGGGGGGGATGACACGGAGTTACGTAATATAACGAAGCCAGAGGAAGTAACACAAAATTAACACATAAAAATAAAGGAAAATGAGCATTACATTAAATTAATTGACATTACCGGGACAGGAAATGAAAGGAAAAATCAATCAGCTAAGAAATATGCTTTGTAGGAAAATATAGGCTTACATAGAGGTAGTAATGTCTAAATATAACGACATACGAAGAAACAAAGGAATTAAGGCATGGCGAATGGACAGTGACTAACACAAAGACCATCGCTCACACACTTTTCCTAAAACAGAGGGAAGGATCAACTTAGGAGGCGAAATGAGACATGGCTCCGTTACTCCAATGATACCTTGACCCAAAAAAAACAAACTCTGATACGACAATCAGATGAAAGATGCCTCGAAAGAGTGCACATCAATTTGTGACGTAATACAGAGCGCTAGAAAGCCTCGCAGAAAAAATAGCATATATTTCAGACCTGAGAGATTTGAGTAAAAATAAAGCCAATTACATGAAAGGTAGGGATGACAAATAAACACAGAGGCTTCGCTAAACTAACGTAAACAAAGGCGAAGGGACTTGGGTTCATGGATCGAATTCACATCATCATAAGAAAGGGAAATTGTAAGTGAATCAAAGGAGACATAAAAATAAAATAAAAAAATGGATAAACTGAAATTCAAAAATGATAGCATGCCAGATAAACCAAGTGATCGAATCGTACTTACGCTTAGTTGCGTTGGGCACGGGAGAAAGCCCGACACACACGGCTGTGACCGTTTCACATGACGGTCAGAAATAGAAGGAAGCCACCTTCTCTAAAGGAACGCAGTAACGCGCTCGAGAAAAATAAGTCGTAGAACACCCCCTCTCCAGAACATAAAGGGGGCCAATGGGAGAAGCAAAGCTTAGCAGCAAGTTATGCTTCAACCAATGGTAAAACTGTGTCAGTAGGGGTGAAAAGTTTCACCATCTGGTGAAACATTTACGCAGAATTACAAAGTTTGAACGCAGTAGGTGAGACAGAGAAACGTATGTCACAATAATGCGACATGAAAGAAATGATGATGATAATAATAATAATAATAATAATAATAATATGACAAAAAATAATGAACCTGATAAAAACGGTTCAAAATTCCCCTGCTCTCCCCAAAAAAAGGAATTTTCCTGGCCATGGAAATTTCTTTTTTCGTACAAATGGAGAGGCAAAAAAAATTGTAAAGGGGGAAAAAAATTGAATACTAAAAAAAATGGGTACTAAAGACCTCTAGGAGAATACAAAAAAAATGAACAGTTGACTAATCTGACCGTGAAATTAAGGTGGTACCCCCTTCATTGCTCGTCAACACTAGCCACTAACGTCAAAAGTACTGCGTTCAAAAAGAAATACAGTGAGTTCATATATTAAATAGTGATCATTGTTCTTGCTAGTTCATGATGATGCGGATGTCGAAATCTTCAAGATGGACGTTACCCCGAGACTGCAAATCTCTCCAGCCTCTGATGAGAAAAGACAGACAAAGTTAAATCGTGATCACATTTAAAAAAAATACAATTGGGACACCCTGTATATAGGACCATTCGTTGCGTCAACGAGGAATATGCAATAGTGTCATAATGTCTTCGAAAGGGAAAGTACTCCCCTTTTCAGCTGCTGAAAATAAAGCCATGTATAGATCCAGTGGAGGGTGACTGGTCCGTTAACGAGTTCCGAGAAGACCCCCAGCTGTGTTAGCCCAGGTACACAAAGGCTGCTTGTTGTTACCCGCTAACCGTCTGGATGGTTGCTAGACAATACACGATATTCTAAGAACACTTGACAATTTAAAACCAAACAAAATACATGACCTCACAATAAACATCAAAATCAAGATGACACAAAGGTGCATGATATCTCAAAACCATGACACAAAAAGTCAATTACATCAATAAATTTAAAATAAATACAAAGTTCCTACAAGGTCAAACAGGAAGTGTCGAAGGGTCCTTGTCTGTCGCCGAACAATAGGAGTTAAGCCGAGGGGCAGTACAAAAGAGGAGTAGGAGTGGTTTGCAAATAGTGACCGACCAGGTATATGCTGATGGCCTCAGGCAAAGATATAGCTTGACAGAGATGTCAAGTATTTACGACACACTCGTGTACGAGAAAAAGGCCACGGGTGTCTCCTGTCTTGTCACAGGAATAAATGAAAAGGAAGCACACGGTTTAAGATCAGAATAGGCTCACATGCTTGGTTGGCTATTAAGGAGCTCGGGCATCCAATTAGAATAAAAGGAAAACAAAAATACAACATTATAGCGAGGCGAAATTCACAAGATCATTTGACAAATTTTTTTCAACTGCGTGACGTGGGCCAAAGTCACTGAATTATCGTGATCGTCCACTAACTCAACTGAGACAGGATTTAAAAAGCGTGAAATAGTCTTGGGAGTTGACCAACGTAAGCACAGCTTACTGGAAATTTGTTTGGTAGCGTCATTCAAAGGATGTAAACGACACAAAACTTTGTCCCCAATTTGGAATTTAACATCATGACGGCCTAAGTTGTAACGCTTTGCTACTCTGGCTTTTGCTCTCTTGAGGTGACCGGTAGCGATGGCCCATTTTTGAGCAACAGAGGTGGTGCGAGAAGGTTCGGAAAGATATTCAATATTCCATTTGAGCAGCAAGGGGTCGACGAGCGCTCGGCCAAGGAATAATTCAGCTGGAGTAGTATGAACGGACGAATGGAAAGAGGTATTGAACCCGAGACTGAAATACTGTAGGTTCGTATCCCAGGAGGTTTGATCGGCATTGTGAAAAGCGGACATACAAGCCTTCAAGTTTTTGTGAAAACGCTCTACGTGATTTCCCTGCGGTCGATACGGTGACAAGAAAATATGTTGGATGCCCCAGTTAAATACCATAGTTTCAAAAGCTTTGGAACAGAATACAGGGGCGTTATCTGACACAAGGTACTTGGGAGGAACAAAAACTCCAAATATATATCTAGCCTAGAAATGGATAGTAGTCTGAGAAGTGATATTCTTTACTGGGAATAACCAAACAAACTTCGAAAAACCACCAATGACAGTTAAAATGGCTTGATTGCCAGATTTTGATCTCACGACTGGACCAAAGTAATCAATGAAAAGGCGTTCGCCGGGACGAGTGACGATACCAGCTTGGTGGAAGCCTACACGAGTGTTCTGGGCAGGTTTAGAACGCTGGCAGGTTAAACATCTTCTGACATGTGCAAAAGCATCTACTTTAATTGAGGGCCAATAAAATTCACCGGATATCTTACGGAAAGTGCGCTGCATCCCTGCATGAGTTCCCAGTGCAGAATCATGATAATATGTCAAAAGCATATCACGTACTGCTAATGGAGCAAAAATTCTAAATATAGAAGAGTTAGGAAGAACATAGCCAATAACATCATTTCGAACGCAAAAGTTGCTTACTGCCGGATCTTTGTTTGCAATTTTTGCACGGAGGTCAGTGCAAAATGGATCCTCAGACTGGAATTTCCGGATATCCACAAAAGACCAAGGACAATGTTGCAATAGGAAAAGATTTTCTTGAAGTGGTGTACTGATAGAAACGCTCTCGATTAGAGTCCTAGGGGTCTCTTCAAACATGCGTGACAGGCAGTCAGCTACCGGGTTCTCGCTCCCTTTTACGTGGATGTTATCAAACTTAAAAGATGACAACCTCAAAATCCACCAGTTGATGCATCCAAGCTCTTTCACGTGAGAAAAACTCCATTTCAAAGCCTCATTGTCGGTAAAAACAGTAAAGTGACGGTGTTCCAAAAAGGTCCTGAATTTTTCACATCCAAATACCACAGCAAGACTTTCCTTCTCGAAAATTGAGTAACGTCGTTCATGTTGATTTAACATACGACTCGCGAAGGCCACTGGTGCAAATGTTCCATCCACACGCTGGCTCAAAACACTAGAAATGGCCAAATCACTGGCATCACAATGTAAAAAGAAAGCTGATTCGAAATCAGGCGTGTGCAGTACTGGTGCTGACATAAGGGCTTCTTTCAAAACATTGAAAGCTTTGTCCTGTTCTGGCCCCCACACCAATTTCACATTCTTCTTTTTGAGAGCAATTAGAGGTGCCGAAATGTCAGAGAAGTTTTTGATAAAACGAGAATAGAACGTGAACATACCCATTACTCTTCTCAAGGCCCTAACTGTGGTGGGTACAGGTAACTGCTGAATGCAATCTGCGCGCTCGGGTATGACACGGATACCATCGGCTGACAGAATGTGACCCAGAAATTTAATTTGAGTGCAGCCCAAAGAGGTCTTTTTTGGATTGATAGTGAGACCGGCCTTCCTGAGGCGGGAGAAAACTTCCCTAAGATGAACGACATGTTCCTCAAAGGATCTGCTGTACACGACTAAATCGTCAAGATAATTAAATACAAAATTGAACTTCAGGTCTCCCAAGATGTCGTCTAGCACGCGACTGAGGACTTGCGCACCAACTGCTATACCCATCAGTAGGCGCTTGAAATTATATAATCCGAAAGGGGTGTTAAAAGCAGTGAAGTCGCGACTCTCAGCATCCAAAGAATCTGATAATATGCACTATTTAGATCAATCATCGAATACACATTGGCCCCGTGGAAATGCTGAAAAGCACTCTCAATAGTAGGCAGTGGGAAATTATCAAAGACTACCTTCTTGTTCAATTTTCGGTAGTCTACGACTAGCCGGTACTCGCCCTCTTCTTTCTTGGGAATTAAGAAAGCAGGAGACCCATAAGCTGATTTAGAAGGAACCACTACTCCCCGATCTTGCAAATCATTGATATACTTTTTCATGGCCAAGAGCTTGGGCGGATTACAAGGAAATGGAGGACTTCGAATAGGTACATTGTCGCTCAAGTCAATGTGGCATTCGTGATTTACAGCAGAACCTAAATCTTCTGTGAGGACATCAGAAAATTCCTTAACTAAATCGTTCAGAGTATCACGTTGCTCGGACATCAAAGTTAATGGAAGATGTACGGAAAATACAGGAGACACATCAACATAGTTAGAAGTACATACTTCAAAGGGGAACATTTTATCTGAGCGAAATTTGAAACAAAATGAATCGTTAATAAAATCCAACTGCATACCAGTTTTATGCATAAAGTCAATTCCTAAAATACATTGAGTGGAGAGATTGTTAACCACATGAAAAACATGTTTCCAAGAAAATCCGTGAATTTTAATGCGACATAGAATAGTTTCGGCAACGTCGATAACTGACGATCCCGCAGAGAGGAACTGACATTTATTCTGTATGGGGTGTTTTTGCGAAGATCGAATGCTATCTGCCACTGAACGGTGGATGAAACTTCTGGTGGCGCCTGTATCCAAAATAGCAGGTGCCGAGACATTATCGAAATTTACTGAGACTCCTGGTTGTAACACAACATCAAAATTAGATGCATTGTCAAGTTTGGATGGAGGACTGCTCCGGGAGTCGAACTCAGAACACCTCCCTATGAGTTTTCCTGGTTGGAATTACAATTCGGACAGGAACGAGTCGTGACCTCATCCATCCCACAGCCAAAACAGAATTTTCGGCGTTTTAAAGAACACATTTTAAAATGATGTCCAAGTTCATTACAGTTCCAACAAGTTATGCGACCAGAAGAAACATTGCGTGTGATTGTTGTTGGGTTGTGTGTAGTCCTTTCACGGGAAACAGCAGAAGAATTACGAGCCACAGAAGGGCTTGGATTAGAATTCTTAGAAAGGGACTCAGCACGGCGAGCAGACGGCTTAAACCGTAAGGTGTCGTCTTTTGTTCGGTCGACAGCTGGGCTAGACAGTGTTGTCTGGGGGGAAGAGGCTAACTCGGGGAAAAACGCATTATCGGCTCTTTGAGGTGGAGTATAGTTCGAACAGGCTCGTGCATTTAATTCATACTCACGGCCTTGCAATATGATGTCCTCGATGGAAAAAACGGATGTACGCCGAATGAAGTATTTATAAGTGTGATTTAATTCCTGTATATAATTTCCAACAGATCCCTGGGATGAAAGGGTTGGGGGAGGTTCGCTGCTAACAGACGGACTGAGGTTACATAATCGTCGATCATATCCCCAGGAGCCTGAGTGCGGGAGTATATTTCTTGTTTGAGAGCGAAATCGAAATCTTGCGGCGTGAAACGGTCCTTAATGCACCCAACAAATTCGTCCCATGACTTATAAAAATTTGGAGAAGTGCAATGCCACATCAGCGCTTTTCCAGACAAAAGAATAGGTAAGCAACGTACAATACTGTCGGGATTAATATCGTGACAATGACACAATTCCTCCACACGTTGGATAAAACAAAAAACTGATGAGGTATTGTTTTCTCCGGAAATAGTCAAACCCCACCTACTCACTACTGATGCAACATTTTCGTTGTGGCGAGCACTATTAACAGTACCAACAGGGGCGATGGAGCAATCTAAAAGGGAGGGTCTATTATTAGCAGGTCCTGTGTCGTATCTTGCAATAGTGGCGTGGGCATTGTTAAAGATTCAAAGCCCATAAAATTTAACTCCTTTTTGACGGGTGGGAATTCTGACTTAGACATGAAAATGGACAAGGAGAAAAGTAAAACACATTAACTTAGTAAAATAAAGGTCACAATACCGTAATGTGTCCTATTCCAGCGTTGCGAAGTACTCACTAACTTGTTGCACTCTTCACCTCGGAACTAGATTCTTTGGATGTCTTGTTCACTCGTGAAGTGCTTTCACACTCCACACTTTCTTCGGGGATGGGGGAAGAATTCAGTACAGGTATCTTAAACTCAGAAAGACAACATTGTAATAATTGCAAAAATAACATAAGTTTGGTAACTTAAAGGGGACGATTTCACGCGTAACCAATGCTCTGCTATACCATTTGCACCGCTTTGTGCTTTTACGTTAAACAAAATAGCAGAGGCATGAGGAATACAGTGGAAGCGAAAACAACAACTTAAACAGGATCGCTAAGGAGCGGGGAAAGGATATCTCTTTCGATGCGTGCTGGGCCCAAGATTCCGGATCGAAAGAAAGATACTTTCTAAAAAAAGGAAACGAATGAATTGTTTAAAACAAATCAAAAGCGGAATTAAATTTATCTAATTGATCGAAGAACCCAGAAGCGTGTAGGTCGTGACTGCGTTACAGTACAAAGCCAAGACCGACGAAATCGAACGAGAGATGAGGGAACTTAAAATTACAAATGAAAGAGGACGAATCCAAAGTGAACTACTTACTAATGTATTTAAAGCAAACTAAAACAGGTGCGCATAAGAGTCAGGATTAATCTAAACACAAAATGGAAGGTAAACTTGAAGAGGTATTAAAATCACTTAATAACAAACAAAATAAAATTAAAATTAAAGATGGTACCTAAGAAAGGGGTACACAAAAACCATATCAAGAGAAAAGTGTATAAATGAACTTAAGCACAAACAAAGATGAAACAAGATTAATTAAAATGTACTTACAATCAATGTGCAACTAAACCGTAAGCGCGACTCGATAACCAAAATTTAAAATACAAAAAAAAAAAGATAGAGAGTATGGACGGACGAATAAGAGAACACCTCTACTTACGAGGATGACCTGGACTAGAATGCCCCGCGCCAAGAACAGAACTAAAACGCTCATGATGTTGTGAAATCATGGGGTAGGGGGTGAAAGTGGTGGGGATGGGAGGAGTGCGTATGTAGGAAACGGGGGTGGGGTGGGGGGGATGACACGGAGTTACGTAATATAACGAAGCCAGAGGAAGTAACACAAAATTAACACATAAAAATAAAGGAAAATGACCATTACATTAAATTAATTGACATTACCGGGACAGGAAATGAAAGGAAAAATCAATCAGCTAAGAAATATGCTTTGTAGGAAAATATAGGCTTACATAGAGGTAGTAATGTCTAAATATAACGACATACGAAGAAACAAAGGAATTAAGGCATGGCGAATGGACAGTGACTAACACAAAGACCATCGCTCACACACTTTTCCTAAAACAGAGGGAAGGATCAACTTAGGAGGCGAAATGAGACATGGCTCCGTTACTCCAATGATACCTTGACCCAAAAAAACAAACTCTGATACGACAATCAGATGAAAGATGCCTCGAAAGAGTGCACATCAATTTGTGACGTAATACAGAGCGCTAGAAAGCCTCGCAGAAAAAATAGCATATATTTCAGACCTGAGAGATTTGAGTAAAAATAAAGCCAATTACATGAAAGGTAGGGATGACAAATAAACACAGAGGCTTCGCTAAACTAACGTAAACAAAGGCGAAGGGACTTGGGTTCATGGATCGAATTCACATCATCATAAGAAAGGGAAATTGTAAGTGAATCAAAGGAGACATAAAAATAAAATAAAAAAATGGATAAAATGAAATTCAAAAATGATAGCATGCCAGATAAACCAAGTGATCGAATCGTACTTACGCTTAGTTGCGTTGGGCACGGGAGAAAGCCCGACACACACGGCTGTGACCGTTTCACATGACGGTCAGAAATAGAAGGAAGCCACCTTCTCTAAAGGAACGCAGTAACGCGCTCGAGAAAAATAAGTCGTAGAACACCCCCTCTCCAGAACATAAAGGGGGCCAATGGGAGAAGCAAAGCTTAGCAGCAAGTTATGCTTCAACCAATGGTAGAACTGTGTCAGTAGGGGTGAAAAGTTTCACCATCTAGTGAAACATTTACGCAGAATTACAAAGTTTGAACGCAGTAGGTGAGACAGAGAAACGTATGTCACAATAATGCGACATGAAAGAAATGATGATAATAATAATAATAATAATAATAATAATATGACAAAAATAATGAACCTGATAAAAACGGTTCAAAATTCCCCTGCTCTCCCAAAAAAAAAAAGGAATTTTCCTGGCCATGGAAATTTCTTTTTTCGTACAAATGGAGAGGCAAAAAAAAATTGTAAAGTGGGAAACAAATTGAACACTAAAAAAAATGGGTACTAAAGACCTCTAGGAGAATGCTAAAAAAAAAATGAACAGTTGACTAATCTGACCGTGAAATGAAGGTGGTACCCCCTTCATTGCTCGTCAACACTAGCCACTAACGTCAAAAGTACTGCGTTCAATAAGAAATACAGTGAGTTCATATATTAAATAGTGATCATTGTTCTTGCTAGTTCATGATGATGCGGATGTCGAAATCTTTAAGATGGACGTTACCCCCAGACTGCAAATCTCTCCAGCCTCTGATGAGAAAAGACAGACAAAGTTAAATCGTGATCACATTTAAAAAAATACAATTGGGACACCCTGTATATAGGACCGTTCGTTGCGTCAACGAGGAATATGCAATAGTGTCATAATGTCTTCGAAAGGGAAAGTACTCCCCTTTTCAGCTGCTGAAAATAAAGCCATGTATAGATCCAGTGGAGGGTGACTGGTCCGTTAACGAGTTCCGAGAAGACCCCCAGCTGTGTTAGCCCAGGTACACAAAGGCTGCTTGTTGTTGCCCGCTAACCGTCTGGATGGTTGCTAGACAATACACGATATTCTAAGAACACTTGACAATTTAAAACCAAACAAAATACATGACCTCACAATAAACATCAAAATCAAGATGACACAATGGTGCATGATATCTCAAAACCATGACACAAAAAGTCAATTACATCAATAAATTTAAAATAAATACAAAGTTCCTACAAGATCAAACAGGAAGTGTCGAAGGGTCCTTGTCTGTCGCCGAACAATAGGAGTTAAGCCGAGGGGCAGTACAAAAGAGGAGTAGGAGTGGTTTGCAAATAGTGACCGACCAGGTATATGCTGATGGCCTCAGGCAAAGATATAGCTTGACAGAGATGTCAAGTATTCACGACACACTCGTGTACGAGAAAAAGGCCACGGGTGTCTCCTGTCTTGTCACAGGAATGAATGAAAAGGAAGCACACGGTTTAAGATCAGAATAGGCTCACATGCTTGGTTGGCTATTAAGGAGCTCGGGCATCCAATTAGATTAAAAGGAAAACAAAAATACAACATTATAGCGAGGCGAAATTCACAAGATCATTTGACAATTTTTTTTCAACTGCGTGGCGTGGGCCGAAGTCACTGAATTATCGTGATCGTCCACTAACTCAACTGAGACAGGATTTAAAAAGCGTGAAATAGTCTTGGGAGTTGACCAACGTAAGCACAGCTTACTGGAAATTTGTTTGGTAGCGTCATTCAAAGGATGTAAACGACACAAAACTTTGTCCCCAATTTGGAATTTAACATCATGACGGCCTAAGTTGTAACGCTTTGCTACTCTGGCTTTTGCTTTCTTGAGGTGACCGGTAGCGATGGCCCATTTATGAGCAACAGAGGTGGTGCGAGAAGGTTCGGAAAGATATTCAATATTCCATTTGAGCAGCAAGGGGTCGACGAGCGCTCGGCCAAGGAATAATTCAGCTGGAGTAGTTTGAACGGACGAATGGAAAGAGGTATTGAACCCGAGACTGAAATACTGTAGGTTCGTATCCCAGGAGGTTTGATCGGCATTGTGAAAAGCGGACATACAAGCCTTCAAGTTTTTGTGAAAACGCTCTACGTGATTTCCCTGCGGTCGATACGGTGACAAGAAAATATGTTGGATGCCCCAGTTAAATACCATAGTTTCAAAAGCTTTGGAACGGAATACAGAGGCCTTATCTGACACAAGGTACTTGAGAGGAACAAAAACTCCAAATATATATCTAGACTAGAAATGGGATAGTAGTCTGAGAAGTGATATTCTTTACTGGGAATAACCAAACAAACTTCGAAAAACCATCAATGACAGTTAAAATGGCTTGATTGCCAGATTTTGATCTCACGACTGGACCAAAGTAATCAATGAAAAGGCGTTCGCCGGGACGAGTGACGATACCAGCTTGGTGGAAGCCTACACGAGTGTTCTGGGCAGGTTTAGAACGCTGGCAGGTTAAACATTTTCTGACATGAGCAAAAGCATCTACTTTAATTGAGGGCCAATAAAATTCACCGGATATCTTACGGAAAGTGCGCTGCATCCCTGCATGAGTTCCCAGTGCAGAATCATGATAATATGTCAAAAGCATATCACGTACTGCTAATGGAGCAAAAATTCTAAATTTAGAAGAGTTAGGAAGAACATAGCCAATAACATCATTTCGAACGCAAAAGTTGCTTACTGCCGGATATTTGTTTGCAATTTTTGCACGGAGGTCAGTGCAAAATGGATCCTCAGACTGGAATTTCCGGATATCCACAAAAGACCAAGGACAATGTTGCAATAGGAATAGATTTTCTTGAAGTGGTGTACTGCTAGAAACGCTCTCGATTAGAGTCCTAGGGGTCTCTTCAAACATGCGTGACAGGCAATCAGCTACCGGGTTCTCGCTCCCTTTTACGTGGATGATATCAAATTTAAAAGATGACAACCTCAAAATCCACCTGTTGATGCGTCCAAGCTTTTTCACGTGAGAAAAACTCCATTTCAAAGCCTCATTGTCGGTAAAAACAGTAAAGTGACGGTGTTCCAAAAAGGTCCTGAATTTTTCACATCCAAATACCACAGCAAGACTTCCTTCTCGAAAATTGAGTAACGTCGTTTATGTTGATTTAACATACGACTCGCGAAGGCCACTGGTGCAAATTTTCCATCCACACGCTGGCTCAAAACACTAGAAATGGCCAAATCACTGGCGTCACAATGTAAAAAGAAAGCTGATTCGAAATCAGGCGTGTGCAGTACTGGTGCTGACATAAGGGCTTCTTTCAAAACATTGAAAGCTTTGTCCTGTTCTGGCCCCCACACAAATTTCACATTCTTCTTTTTGAGAGCATTTAGAGGTGCCGAAATGACAGAGAAGTTTTTGATAAAACGAGAATAGAACGTGAACATACCCATTACTCTTCTCAAGGCCCTAACTGTGGTGGGTACAGGTAACTGCTGAATGCAATCTGCGCGCTCGGGCATGACACGGATACCATCGGCTGACAGAATGTGACCCAGAAATTTAATTTGAGTGCAGCCCAAAGAGGTCTTTTTTGGATTGATAGTGAGACCGGCCTTCCTGAGGCGGGAGAAAACTTCCCTAAGATGAACGACATGTTCCTCAAAGGATCTGCTGTACACGACTAAATCGTCAAGATAATTAAATACAAAATTGAACTTCAGGTCTCCCAAGATGTCGTCTAGCACGCGACTGAGGACTTGCGCACCAACAGCTATACCCATCGGTAGGCGCTTGAAATTATATAATCCGAAAGGGGTGTTAAAAGCAGTGAAGTCGCGACTCTCAGCATCCAAAGGAATCTGATAATATGCACTATTTAGATCAATCATCGAATACACATTGGCCCCGTGGAAATGCTGAAAAGCACTCTCAATAGTAGGCAGTGGGAAATTATCAAAGACTACCTTCTTGTTCAATTTTCGGTAGTCTACGACTAGCCGGTACTCGCCCTCTTCTTTCTTGGGAATTAAGAAAGCAGGAGACCCATAAGCTGATTTGGAAGGAACCACTACTCCCCGATCTTGCAAATCATTGATATACTTTTTCATGGCCAAGAGCTTGGGCGGATTACAAGGAAATGGAGGACTTCGAACAGGTACATTGTCGCTCAAGTCAATGTGGCATTCGTGATTTACAGCAGAACCTAAATCTTCTGTGAGGACATCAGAAAATTCCTCAACTAAATCGTTCAGAGTATCACGTTGCTCGGACATCAAAGTTAATGGAAGATGTACGGAAAATACAGGAGACACATCAACATAGTTAGAAGTACATTCTTCAAAGGGGAACATTTTATCTGAGCGAAATTTGAAACAAAATGAATCGTTAATAAAATCCAACTGCATACCAGTTTTATGCATAAAGTCAATTCCTAAAATACATTGAGTGGAGAGATTGTTAACCACATGAAAAACATGTTTCCAAGAAAATCCGTGAATTTTAATGCGACATAGAATAGTTTCGGCAACGTCGATAACTGACGATCCCGCAGAGAGGTACTGACATTTATTCTGTATGGGGTGTTTTTGCGAAGATCGAATGCTATCTGCCACTGAACGGTGGATGAAACTTCTGGTGGCGCCTGTATCCAAAATAGCAGGTGCCGAGACATTATCGAAATTTACTGAGACTCCTGGTTGTAACACAACATCAAAATTAGATGCATTGTCAAGTTTGGATGGAGGACTGCTCCGGGAGTCGAACTCAGAACACCTCCCTATGAGTTTTCCTGGTTGGAATTACAATTCGGACAGGAACGAGTCGTGACCTCATCCATCCCACAGCCAAAACAGAATTTTCGGCGTTTTAAAGAACACATTTTAAAATGATGTCCAAGTTCATTACAGTTCCAACAAGTTATGCGACCAGAAGAAACATTGCGTGTGATTGTTGTTGGGTTGTGTGTAGTCCTTTCACGGGAAACAGCAGAAGAATTACGAGCCACAGAAGGGCTTGGATTAGAATTCTTAGAAAGGGACTCAGCACGGCGAGCAGACGGCTTAAACCGTAAGGTGTCGTCTTTTGTTCGGTCGACAGCTGGGCTAGACAATGTTGTCTGGGGGGAAGAGGCTAACTCGGGGAAAAACGCATTATCGGCTCTTTGAGGTGGAGTATAGTTCGAACAGGCTCGTGCATTTAATTCATACTCACGGCCTTGCAATATGATGTCCTCGATGGAAAAAACGGATGTACGCCGAATGAAGTATTTATAAGTGGGATTTAAATTCCTGTATATAATTTCCAACAGATCCCTGGGATGAAAGGGTTGGGGGAGGTTCGCTGCTAACAGACGGACTGAGGTTACATAATCGTCGATCATCTCCCCAGGAGCCTGAGTGCGGGAGTATATTTCTTGTTTGAGAGCGAAATCGAAATCTTGCGGCGTGAAACGGTCCTTAATGCACCCAACAAATTCGTCCCATGACTTATAAAAATTTGGAGAAGTGCGATGCCACATCAGCGCTTTTCCAGACAAAAGAATAGGTAAGCAACGTACAATACTGTCGGGATTAATATCGTGACAATGACACAATTCCTCCACACGTTGGATAAAACAAAAAACTGATGAGGTATTGTTTTCTCCGGAAATAGTCAAACCCCACCTACTTACTACTGATGCAACATTTTCGTTGTGGCGAGCACTATTAACAGTACCAACAGGGGCGATGGAGCAATCTAAAAGGGGAGGGTCTATCATTAGCAGGTCCTGTGTCGTATCTTGCAATAGTGGCGTGGGCATTGTTAAAGATTCAAAGCCCATAAAATTTAACTCCTTTTTGACGGGTGGGAATTCTGACTTAGACATGACAATAGACAAGGTGAAAAGTAAAACACTTTAACTTAGTAAAATAAAGGTCACAATACCGTAATGTGTCCTATTCCAGCGTTGCGAAGTACTCACTAACTTGTTGCACTCTTCACCTCGGAACTAGATTCTTTGGATGTCTTGTTCACTCGTGAAGTGCTTTCACACTCCACACTTTCTTCGGGGATGGGGGAACAATTCAGTACATGTATCTTAAACTCAGAAAGACAACATTGTAATAATTGCATAAATAACATAAGTTTGGTAACTTAAAGGGGACGATTTCACGCGTAACCAATGCTCTGCTATACCATTTGCACCGCTTTGTGCTTTTACGTTAAACAAAATAGCAGAGGCATGAGGAATACAGTGGAAGCGAAAACAACAACTTAAACAGGATCGCTAAGGAGCGGGGAAAGGATATCTCTTTCGATGCGTGCTGGGCCCAAGATTCCGGATCGAAAGAAAGATACTTTCTAAAAAAAGGAAACGAATGAATTGTTTAAAATAAATCAAAAGCGGAATTAAATTTATCTAATTGATCGAAGAACCCAGAAGCGTGTAGGTCGTGACTGCGTTACAGTACGAAGCCAAGACCGACGAAATCGAACGAGAGATGAGGGAACTTAAAATTACAAATGAAAGAGGACGAAACCAAAGTGAACTACTTACTAATGTATTTAAAGCAAACTAAAACAGGTGCGCATAAGAGTAAGGATTAATCTAAACACAAAATGAAAGGTAAACTTGAAGAGGTATTAAAATCACTTAATAACAAACAAAATAAAATTAAAATTAAAGATGGTACCTAAGAAAGGGGTACACAAAAACCATATCAAGAGAAAAGTGTATAAATGAACTTAAGCACAAACAAAGATGAAACAAGATTAATTAAAATGTACTTACAATCAATGTTCAACTAATCCGTAAGCGCGACTCGATAACCAAAATTTAAAATACAAAAAAAAAAAAAAAAGATAGAGAGTATGGACGGACGAATAAGAGAACACCTCTACTTACGAGGATGACCTGGACTAGAATGCCCCGCGCCAAGAACAGAACTAAAACGCTCATGATGTTGTGAAATCATGGGGTAGGGGGTGAAAGTGGTGGGGATGGGAGGAGTGCGTATGTAGGAAACGGGGGTGGGGTGGGGGGGGGGGATGACACGGAGTTACGTAATATAACGAAGCCAGAGGAAGTAACACAAAATTAACACATAAAAATAAAGGAAAATGAGCATTACATTAAATTAATTGACATTACCGGGACAGGAAATGAAAGGAAAAATCAATCAGCTAAGAAATATGCTTTGTAGGAAAATATAGGCTTACATAGAGGTATTAATGTCTAAATATAACGACATACGAAGAAACAAAGGAATTAAGGCATGGCGAATGGACAGCGACTAACACAAAGACCATCGCTCACACACTTTTCCTAAAACAGAGGGAAGGATCAACTTAGGAGGCGAAATGAGACATGGCTCCGTTACTCCAATGATACCTTGACCCAAATAAACAAACTCTGATACGACAATCAAATGAAAGATGCCTCGAAAGAGTGCACATCAATTTGTGACGTAATACAGAGCGCTGGAAAGCCTCGCAGAAAAAATAGCATATATTTCAGACCTGAGAGATTTGAGTAAAAATAAAGCCAATTACATGAAAGGTAGGGATGACAAATAAACACAGAGGCTTCGCTAAACTAACGTAAACAAAGGCGAAGGGACTTGGGTTCATGGATCGAATTCACATCATCATAAGAAAGGGAAATTGTAAGTGAATCAAAGGAGACATAAAAATAAAATAAAAAAATGGATAAACTGAAATTCAAAAATGATAGCATGCCAGATAAACCAAGTGATCGAATCGTACTTACGCTTAGTTGCGTTGGGCACGGGAGAAAGCCCGACACACACGGCTGTGACCGTTTCACATGACGGTCAGAAATAGAAGGAAGCCACCTTCTCTAAAGGAACGCAGTAACGCGCTCGAGAAAAATAAGTCGTAGAACACCCCCTCTCCAGAAAATAAAGGGGGCCAATGGGAGAAGCAAAGCTTAGCAGCAAGTTATGCTTCAACCAATGGTAAAACTGTGTCAGTAGGGGTGAAAAGTTTCACCATCTGGTGAAACATTTACGCAGAATTACAAAGTTTGAACGCAGTAGGTGAGACAGAGAAACGTATGTCACAATAATGCGACATGAAAGAAATGATGATAATAATAATAATAATAATAATAATATGACAAAAAATAATGAACCTGATAAAAACGGTTCAATCTAATGCTCGAATCATGGCTGGTCCGCTATTCTTCAGTCCAAATGGCTTTCTTTTAAAACCATAAGTAACGTTGTTAAACAAGAATCCAGTGTATTGTCGACAATTCTCTGATAATGCTACATGATAAAAAGTATATGTGAGATCGATTGTCGAAAAATACAGTTTTTCTTCGAATCTTCTCAATAATTCGCGAATCTTCGGGGGACGATCGTGTTTCAATAGCAATCGTTCGTTAATCCCTCTTGTGTCCAGACATAGGCGTAATTTACCGTTCACTTTCTTGACTAATGCGAGTGGATTGAGAAATGGTGTTGGCATGCGAGAAATAATATTATCCTGTTCCATCTGATTAACCATCTCTGCAACTTCAGTATGCCATTTTTCTGGGATAGGGTACAGTTTCTTCTTGTATGGTGACGTATTGGTCATCTGAATGTCGTATTCGAAGTTCTTGATCAATCCAGGTTTATCATTAAAATACCAGAGTATCTCTTTATCAAATCACCCAATTTCGTCTCCCCTTCTGGATCGAGTTTCCCACCATGTTCCAGCCGTTGTTCCTCCGCTTCAATCGTATTGATTATTTTATCCTTGATGTTCATATTACCAGATTCCTATTCATTGATTCCATGGGCGTCTTCACTAACTCCCTCGGTGGAAGTAAAATAGATCGTCCTGTTTTTCAAATCAATAATCATTCCGTTATCGGTAATAAAAATCTATTCCAATTATAATATCAAAGTTTGAATTGGATATAACCAGGAATATGTGTTGCATTATCCTACCTGCAAGTAGTAGATTTAACATAACTTGTTGTCTACATTGGATCATTCTGTCCGGAATCACTCCCCTTATTTTAACTGTTGAAGCTGGAAGAATGTCAATCTTTCCCTTTGTTTGGAGCAAGTCCAAACACGACTGTGAGATAATTGAAACCATTGCTCCCGTATCCACTAATGTTCTTACTTTGCATCCCATTATCTCCAAAGCAATAACTGGAAGTTCATATCTCGTCCCTCGGCGTACTTCTTCGTTTTCAAATATTAAATCATCATCCTTAATTTCGTAATGTTCCTGGATTTCTACAATATAATCGTGGATGGGAATATTATCAATTAGTTTCGTTGTTGTTGTTTTTGTTGTTGCTGAATCGGCGTTTTCTTTCTACCTGCGACCCGCTAGTGCTAGGTTGCGTTAGTGTCTCCTCCTGCGGAACTGACGGTTGAGTATTCCTAAGTTGCTGAATGTATTCTTGGCTTTTTATGCCTATCATCCAGGTTACTATTCTGTTGCCCTTGATTTTGGTATTGTCTGCCGTTATTGTTCATGTGATAATTGTTATACCTCATATTATGGTACCAGTTGTTCCTGCCATTATCGCGATATCTCGAACATCTTCTGTTATACGGCGTTTGTCTCTGATTATTGTATCTATTTTTCGGCATTGCTCTAGGATTGTATTCATGGTAATTTGATCGATAATTTCCATTACTATTTCGTCGATCATAATCCCTCGGTGTATCTCTTCTCAATTAGTGGACTTATCCGTCTGAGATGTTCTGTCCATGACTACGGCGTTGATTTCACGGTTTTCTCTTCTATCTGACCTACTGTTCTGAAGACTACTCGTGTGGTCTATACGCCTGAGAATCTCCTCATAATCTTGTAGTGTCTCTACTCCAGATGTTATCAACATGCGCTGGATCTCTATAGGAAATTGTCTCGTGATTGATCTCAATAATTCCCCTCGTGATAACGGTGGAGTCAAAAATTGTAATTTGGCGAGCTGTGTAGTGAAATACCCTGCATACTTCGTTGGGTGAGATGTGGCGTATTTCCTAGAATACATGTCTGCCCTGACATCTAATTGTTCCTCCGGACTCCAGAATCGGTTTATAAATGCGTGACTAAAGTCGTCCATATTCATAAACGCGTCTCGGAATGCTCTAAACCAGCTTAGTGGAATTCCTTCTAACGATCTTTCGACTATTCTTAGCTCTCTTTCCTTAGAAACTCGATTTTCATCCATGTATTCACGAAGGTCCCTTAGAAATTCCATGGGAGTAAGGTTATCCCCCATTGAATTTTCTAGGCCTATCATCAATGTTACGGATGATCGTATCATGGCCGGGTGTGGTTGAATTTACTTGAGTAGTATTCATTTCTATGCCCCCGGATAAATTATGGCTATTGGATGGCGTTGATGTTTCCATTATTTCTCGACTTTTATCCGCATTAACTTTCATGCTGCTCAGTTCTGATTCAAGTTTCGAAATGCGCATAGTCGTCATACTGTGTTCTAGCTTCAACTTTTCCTTCATCTCTAAAGATGTTACCACCACACTGCCTTTCACGTGTGTTTCCAACTCCTTACGCTTGTCGTCAAAGTTATTGTCGCATTTACCAGTAAGTTGATCAATTTGTTTCTTGACCCCATCTAACTCTTCAGTATTAGTGTTTATCGCTAAACGTAATTCCTCAACTGTTTCTTCACTCGATTCTTTATTTCCTGTTAGATGCGCCACCAAGTCTTTACTTAATCCATCCAACTTATCATTCAATTTCTTTTCTTATGCTCCCAGATAGTCTATGCATTGCGTTTTGACAACATTAATTTGTCCTGACACATGACCGTGTAATTCGTTTCTTAGAGTTTTTAAGTTATGCGTCCATCTAGTATCACAAGCGTCTAATTTCTTATCAAGAGCTGCATTGCTTTTCTCAAAACCTACCTTTACTTCCGAAATCTGCGATTGCAGGCGAGTCTCGAGACTTTTAACATCGGTAGTTAACGCATTAGTTTCAAGTGATATACCCTGAATCTCTGATTTAAGATTAATAATCGATAAATTAATTCCTCCTATATCAGTATTAACTTTTAATACATCGGCTGACAAATTCGATACTTTATTTTTCAATTCTTTCGTTTCACCTTTTACTTCATCTAAACTACCCTGTATTTCCTCCTTAAATTCCTCAGCTTTCTCAGTTAAGCTTTGCAAATTATTAGTTACAGTTTGCACATCATTAGTTAAAGTTTGCAACTTATCAGTTAATTCATCCTTATTAGCTGTTAAATTATCATTAAGCTGCTGCTTATCATCAGACATTTGTTGTCGCAACTTATTAAATTCAGCTTGGACGTGAGTTAAGAAACCTCTTAACTCCTCTGGCATATCAAAAATACTTAAGAATAGGGAAAACTTACAAACTAGATGACCAACCAAGACCATGAGACCAGAAATATTTCCCCTGATTTTGAAACATATTTAACGTCTAATAAATAGAGCACATTCATCCACTAAACCCACTCTGGTGAATGAAAAAGAGCAAAAAAAATTAATCCTAAACAATATCGTGCATCTATAATTATTTTTCATCATAGTGAGCTTATAGAAATCTCAATTATCCTGACATTTACTTTACGATTAAATGCAAAATTAAGTGAAATATCATCATTCTAAACTGAATTAAAAATCCTGCTGAATAATACTGTCAGATATCAGAACACGTCTGACTACCTAACTGTCCCATTTTATTGCCTAAATAACAATTGGTTTGATCACTCTCAATTCGAAACCACTATGTTATGCACAAAGAAAATATCCAATCAGTACGATTCTCTCTGTTCCTAGCTTTAATGTCAGATATCAGGAGAAAATATACTCCCAAAGGTACGAATATCTCTGTTCGAGGCCCCACGTTGGACGCCACGTCGACGTTATGTACCCGTTTCCCAGACCTCACGTCGGCCCGGAAATCAAACGTGATGTCCAAGGAATGGTACATGGTCGTTACAAAAAAGTAGGAGTCCCTGAAATATATATCCGGAAAAACTACCAAAAACAACTGAGAACACGGGCAGGCAAGAGGTCTAATGTCTCGGGTCGTTTAACGGGATAGGTGAGATAGGTTGCCTCAGATATATATCTCTTTAAATAAAATAGGATAGAATCACTCAGTCAGGAACAGGAACAAGCTGCAGGAATAATTTAAGATAAGTAAGATAAAATCGTCTCTCTTTATTTAACAGCAGACGAACACAAATAAATATACCCTCCTAAAATCGAATTGGTTCAATCTTATGTTGGGATCGTAGATCCGAAAGTCCTAAACTGCCAATTCAATTTTCCTATTGCACTTGGGTTAATGCGATATGAAATAAAGTTCCAGTGTTCGTTGGTTTAGCTGAATGATAAATAAAATAAAATCGTTGCACTTAACTGTCACTGTTTCAGCTTGGAATAAATTGAAATAAGTTGTAAATTGTAACTTCACATTCCCCTCAAAAATCTAACTTATCACACATTTAAACTAACATACTTTAAGGAAAAAGTTAATCAATTACGGGAATATTATCTAACAAGGATAAATCGTGATTTAATTTAAATTGCAAAAAAATAGAATTAATTAGCAAATATTATTTACATTGAGTATTCGACATTGGGGTGGAATACTGTTCAAGTAATGTCCAATATCTTTCATGTAGTAACTAATGTTCATTAATAATTATTCCAATCTCCAATTATATTACATCTACGTGCTAATTGTGTTAAATTCAACAATTCAGTTCCAATAAATTATAATCCATAAATTATTATATCTTCCATATATTATTATTATGAGGGTGATGCATTGATTAATTAATATGGCAAAATTCATTCATTAATAGGTTACAGATTACCTCATTTAAATGTTTTCCTTTCGAAGAGAAGATCGAATAAAGAAGATTCATAGGTATTGTTAATATCTCTATAAGTTCTTATATCAATATCCATTATTTTACAGCCTTTAATATATATATATATATATATTATTATTATTATTATTATTGTGAGCCTCCGTGGCTTAGGCGGCAGCACGCCGGCCTCTCACCGATGGGTCCGTGGTTCAAATCCAGGTCACTCCATGTGAGATTTGTGCTGGACAAAGCGGAGGCAGACAGGTTTTTCTCCGGGTACTCCGGTTTTCCCTGTCACAATTTCATTCCAGCAACACTCTCCACTATAATTTCATTTCATCTGTCATTCATTTACTCATCGCCCCAGGGGAGTGCGACGGGCTTCGGCAGCCGGCACAGTTGATATCCTCGCCGCTAGATGGGGGCTTCATTCATTCCATTCCCTGACCCGGTCGGAGACTGGAAACAGGCTGTGGATTTTAATTTTTCATTATTATTATTCATCGAATTCATAAAAAACATGCTTATCGCAATTATAATCTCAATATTGTGTTCACAGACACCTCCTAGAATTCTTCTAAGCACAAAAATCAATCGTGAAATACATATTTTCACTGCCTACAAATGTGAAGTATTTCTATCATAATTATTGAATGGGCCATCTGGCTCGCATTCAAATGTTTCAACTATAGGACCACTTACATAAGAAGTGTCCACAACATAAATCAAATAACATGCATTCATGTATAAATAGGCTGCTGCGTAAAAATATCATAAGAGAACTAGCTTGTTATAACATAAAAATCAATCGAATCATTAATTCAGAATCTTCCAATGCTCAGTTATTCAATAGGAAATCAATAAATTATTATCTACAATAATTCTTCAAATTGCTGTCATAAATTGCCATACAAATGTGATTATTATCGTTGATAATCAACCATTAATTAATAAATATGAATGTCACCTTTACTTAAATAAATTAGATATTATTATTATTATTATAATTCATCATAATGAATCCAATTATTAACTTGATCAACCATCGCTGTCAAAGATCGGGAAATGTCGCTGACAATCGCAGTCAAAAGGTCGTGGGAAAATATTCTTAAATAGAAAGAATTATTATTATAAAAAATATTTAAATTAAATTATTTTAATTTACCAAAGAATTAAATAATTATTAAGTTATTATCTCTATAAGAAAAATTTGTGAAATACTAATAGCAATGACTAACTCTTAAGGTAGCTCTTTTATGTTTGAAAAATCAGGAGTAAATATAACAGTCATCAGGAAATAAAATCAATCATGTTCCATGGTGTTGGTTGTCATGGTGTATTATGGATGTAATGTTTCACTGCCCATGCAAATGGAGTGAAGTCCACCGATGACTAAAGATGTCTTGAACTTGTTAGACCTCCGTTTAATGAAATTGGAAAACCCCAACATCATCGTGCTGACTATATGTTGGTGTGTCTGCTGATCTCGGTGTTCATCAAAGCCTATAAGTTTCCCCTCAAATTGTCTAAGCTGATGTCATCTTGATTGTGTAAAAGCTATCATAAGAGCCCACGAAGAAAAAATTATTGTGTATAAAGAGCATTCTGGATAATTCAGGTTCCTCAAATACCATTTGACTGTTCGCCACTGCTATCTGAATAATGCACATTTTTAATAGTCTTGAAATTCAGTTTATATTAATAGTGCTCTGCTCCTCAATGTTTATTTGAATGTGAATATTGCAGTAATAACTTTTTAATGTGTCAAACCTAGGACTTCACATAGTATAAGTGCGTTTGCATGTAGTATATTGGTTTGTAGTGTTCATTACAGTTTCACCATGAAGCTGTAATTGTTCCTTGTGTTGTGTGATAATGTAAGGAATTGTTCTACTCACATAAATCTCCGATACACTCACACTAATATCACTGAATTTATCGCTAGTTTCAAACACTAGACCGTTTGAGCGTTTATTTCAATCGAACACATGTTCACTTAAGCAATCTGATGCCGTGCGATTTTGAAAAATCATAACTTCAGTTGAAAATAGGCTATGTGTTTTTGAGCGTGAACTCGCTCCGAATAAGAGCCAGCGATGCGCTGCTAAGTACAGGTGACGAGCTCTCCCCTCCTGTTATCACGTGGTGTAGTCAGGGGTGAATCGGACCTCCCTCTCCTGTGACGTATTACGGCGTAACTCAAAATGCAGTATTACACAGGTGATATTATTTAATATTCAGCCGTTAGTCGATTGGTATCTTCTATTATACATATTCTGCCAATGCATGAAGGTATAGCTGAAATCAATGATGCGTTGTATAAAGAGTATATTTCATATGTTAGAAAGACCGGCGTCTCCTTGCTGTGCCCAGCCAGGCTGTTGCTAGGCTATAGGACTCGCTCTCAAGTTCATTATACACTTGTCCAGTCACGAGCCTTTGATCCCGCTGTTCTGACGTATTAATGAGCGTAACTCAAAATGCGATTTCGGTCACAGTATCAAACAATGAAGAGGGCGTTTTCGACTCAGAATGCTAGTGATTCGAGTCTTACCTTCAGCCAGCCTTGATATCATTTTCAGTATTAGGCCTATAGACTACCATCATTTTCACTTTAATTTGGCACAAGAAATAAAAATGCAAATTCACATCTTGAATATTTCAATACAGTTTAATTACATTATGCGTCGATATTTTGACCTTTAATAAACATATATTCTTTATGGCAAGTGCCAATGCATTTTTATGTGTAGAGCACCAGGGAGTGCAAACCAATATTTGAAATTAATTCTGACATGTTTATTGGGATAGCGATGAAATGTTTTTGCGTGGCCAACATGTTGAAAAAGTGACACTTTTCAAAATATGAAAGGCATGTTCGCGTTTCCACGGGTGATTCGAAGTCCTCACCAAGTTTCATACAAATCTCTCCAGCCAGGCAAATCTAACATACACACATGCGTACAATCACACACACTTACACACACAGGAACACACGAGCAGACAAAACTGATATTATAATCCTGTATATCAGTGTTTGTAATATCCTGTATATAGCAGGGCTCCATATTGCGGGTATTAATTTCAAACAGCTACCTTCACAAGATCAAGTTGTGACTTTGAATTAACTGATCGGATTATTGGGCGAGAGACCTATTCAAGAACTTTCCCTCTGCCTCTCCAAACAGCCCACGCGTATTTCGTAACTGCTGGTAACAATGTCGACGTAACACAATAACAATAGAAACCTTTTGAATTGCTTCTCTCGAAAGAAACTTGAGGTATCGCTTTCGACTGGCGTCAGTGACATATAATTCAAACAATACAGTCTGATATTGATAACTCGTCTCCTGTCAGGTCCTAAGAGCATTCAGTATTTCACTGGTATAGAATATCAGAGAGAAGCTTTCTAAAGAACCTTGATCTTTCACCGTAGGCGACATCAAGGCCCATTATCGGCGTGGCGCCTCTCGTTATAGCGACACCTACTAGTGCAACTGAGACAGCAAAGCCACACTCCATGTAACAAGTTTACAGTCGGATCCCGGTGTTGGCAACAAAAAATGCTGAGTGTGGTTTCTCCCGACTTTATCCACAACACTCCAGGTAAATACTTGTACGGTAACTTATTTCAAATCCAGATGTACCTACCTCAACCGTAAACCATAATAATTATGGTACTGTTAGGTACTGTCCGCGCATTATATCTCTGCCTCTGACGACCGTTGTATTTCTAAGAATACGATGTGTCATCGACTTGTCAATTTCTCTACTCCTATTTACGAGGCATTACCCCTCATGTTGGGGCTCGAGAGTTTTGACGATACGGTCTACTCGGCCGACTTAGCCTGATGCAGTCAGCACATTTCATTAGCACTTACCAGACTATTGTCAGTGTATGTAGTTCTGCAGTACTGTTGAATTATTTTTTGCAGTATTTAATGTGTTAAGCTGGTGTTATTTTTCTAAGTTACATTTTTAAGTAAAGTTATACGATGCCACCTGTCATCTCTAAAGTTGATGATGATTGAGTCTTCAGTCTTTTGACTTGTTTGATGCAGCTCTCCATGCCTCCCTGTCCTGAGCTAATCGCTTCATCTCTACATAGCTACCACACCCTACATCCGAGGCAATCTGTTTAACATATTCTCACCTTGGTCTACCCCTACAGTTCTTGCCCTCGACCCTTCCTTCCATAACTAAGCTTGCTATTCCTGGGTGTCTTAGTATGTGTCCTACTAACCTATCTCTTCTCTTCATTAGCAGTCGCCAGAAACATCTCTCCTCTCCTACTCGTCTTAATACCTCTTCGTTTGTAACCCTATCTACCCATCTGATCTTCATCATTCTCCTGTAACACCACATTTCAAAAGCTTCAATTCTCCTCTTTTCTGCTGCCCCAATAGTCCAAGTTTCACTTCCATATAGCGCCACGCTCCAGACAAAGGCTTTCAAGAATGACTTCCTAATACCTAAATCTATATTCCATGTCAACAGATTCCTCTTTTTGTAGAAATACTTTCCTTGCCTGAGCCAACCTACATTTTATATCCTCTTTGCTTCGTCCATCACTGGTTATTCTGCTTCCTAAGTAACAGAAGTCTCCTACTTCCTTCAGCTTTTCACCTGCCAATTTGATCTCCATAGAGGTTTCTGATTTATTTCGGCTGCATTCCAGTATTTTTGTTTTACATTTATTAATTTTCATCACGAATTCTTTCCGTAAGACGGAGTCCATACCAGTCAAAAACTCATTCAAATCCTCAGGCTTGTCGGCCAAGATAACGATGTCATCAGCAAATCTCAGAGTTGAAATTATTTCTCCTTGAATCTTCACTCCCACTTTAAATTTTTCTCCAATTTCCTTCATTGCTTGTTCAATGTAAAGATTGAAAAGTATGGGTGATAAGTTGCAGCCTTGCCTTACACCTTTCTGAATACCAGCTTCTCTCTCATGTCCTTCAGCTCGAATGACTGCCGTCTGGTTTCTGTATAGATTGTATACCACCCTCCTATCCCTGTACTTTATTCCAATAGATTTCAAAATGTCAAACAATTTAGTCCAATCAACGTTATCAAAAGCCTTTTCAAAGTCTACAAATACCATGAACGTTCTCTTATCTTTCCTTATTCTACCTTCCAAAATCAGCCTAAGACTTAGTACAGCTTCCCTTGTTCCTACGTTTCTCCTGAAACCAAACTGGTCTTCACCCAACTCCGATTCTATCTGGCTTTCAATCCTCTTGTAATTTATTCTAGACAGGATATTTGAAGCATGAGTAACCAAGCTGATTGTACGGTAATCTTCACATCTGTCAGCTCCCACTTTCTTTGGTATACGGATGATAACATTCTTCTTGAAAGCAGGGGGTACCTCACCTGTCTCATAAATCCTACACACCAAGTGAAATAACCTGATCAGACCTTCATCTCCTATGCAGCGTAGCAACTCAATCGGTATATCATCTATGCCTGGTGCTTTGTTCCTGCTTAAGTCTTCCAAAGCTCTATCAAATTCTGATCTCAATATTAAATCTCCTTTCGCATCCTCATCAATTTCCTCCTCCCTTTCCATTACATGATTCTCAATCTCCTTTCCCATATACATACACTCTATGTAAGCTTTCCATCTCTCAACCTTTTCTTCCCTATCTGTTAGAGGCTTTCCATTTGTGTCCTTAATATTACAGCACTTAGTCTTCTTTTCCCCAAAAGTATTCTTAATCCTTCGATAAGCTGTGTCTACTTTTCCTAATTTCAGACAATTTTCTATACCTGCACATTTCTCTTTCAACCATTCTTCTTTCGCTTCCTTGCACTTCTTGTTAACCTCATTTCTCAGACGTCTGTATTCTGCTTTCCCCTTTTCATCTCTTAGATTCTTGTGTTTCCGCCTTTCATCCATCAATTCTAGTATATCCTGAGTGATCCACGGTTTTCTACCTATTCTTTCTTTCCTACCAATGTTTTCTTCTGCGGATTTTGTTATTTCATTCTTCAAAAGTGCCCATTCGTCTGCAATTGAAGTATGTTTAGGGTTTTTCATTAGTCCTTCCTTTATACTCTTCTTGAATCTTTCGTTTATATCCTTTACTTTCAGTCTGTCTATTGCCCACCTTTTTGGCTTTTGACTTTTCTTCAGTTTCTTCAACTTTTATCTGCAATTCATTACAACCAGATTGTGGTCAGATTTTATGTCAGCACCAGGATATGTTTTACAATCCAAAATCTGGTTTCGAAACCTCTGCTTGACCATAATGAAGTCGATTTGGCAACGCCCTGTATCTCCTGGTCTCATCCATGTGTATATTCTTCTATTGTGGTTATTGAATAAGGTGTTAGCTATGACCAACTCATGCTCGGTGCAGAATTCCATCAGCCTGCTTCCTCGATCATTCCTTTCACCTAATCCGAAATCTCCTACTATCTTCCCTTCTCTCCCTTTTCCTACCACAGCGTTCCAATCTCCCATTACTATAACATTTTCATCACCCTTGATATACCTCAGAATTTCATCTATTTCTTCGTAGACCTTTTCAACATCCTCATCGTCAGCTTGACTGGTAGGCATATAGACTTGTACCACTGTGGTGCACGTAGGTTTAGTATTTATTTTTGCTACAATAATCCGTTCACTATATTGCTCATAATATTCCACCCGCTGTCCAAGTTTCCTTCTCAATATGAGACCAACCCCTGCTTGGCCATTGTTTGATTTAGTGCTAATTACCCTATAGTCTCCTGACCAAAAGTCCTGTTCTTCCTGCCAGCGCATTTCACTAATCCCAACCAAATCCAATCTCAACCTATCCATTTCCCTTTCTAAGTTTTCTAACCTTCCACTTCCTAGCAGACTTCTAACATTCCACGCTCCGATCCGTAGAATATCATATTTCCTCTTTGTCACTTCTGTGATGTTAACCCCCTCTCGAGTAGTCCCCACCCGGAGATCCGAACGGGGGACTAGTTTACCTCCGGATTTAAATTTTACAAGGGAGGAGGCCATCATCACATGTAATTATGCATAGAGAGGTGCATATCCTCGGGAATAGCATTACGGCTGTAGTTTCCCATTGCTTTCAGCCTTGCTGCAGAACGCAGTGTAGCCATTAGTTGGCTTATATTATCAATAGCTTAACTGTCTATAAGACTAGTAAAGAATTGATTTATTCTGAAAGGCTGCTACTCCCTTTCAGAATAAGTAAAGAGCAATTCTACTAACAAAGATACTAACCTTCTACTACCAATTAAATACCAAAATTCTACTAACGAAAACAATACTTAAGTTCCACCAACAACAAATACTACCACTAAAACATTCTGTCACCAGGCACACTCACATGCACCCTCACACATCACAGTCTAATGAAACAATGAAATATAACCTATAAACAATGCAACTGCCACCAGACACACTCACATAGAACAATGACATATATCTAATAAACAAACTAACTACATACTTACGACTAAAACTAACTACATACTTACTGTACTGTAATTTGAATTGACTATATTTACAAAATGCAATTTAGATAGAAGAAAATACTTACAAAACGTAATTTATAAATATATATATATATATAAATTACATATAAACTTTTGAACCGACGGTGGTTTTGGGGTCTGAGGGATGTGAGACGCTTACAGCATATATAGAATTAATTTTGACGGGTAGGGTTAAATTTATTTTTATTTATTCGAGTCAAAAGCACTACAACATACACAGAGGGATGATACACAATATTAAAAAGGAATAATACATACAACAATGTTTCGCATTAGATTGTCTTCGCCCAGAAACGGGCCACTGTCACTCCCTTTTCATGACCTTCCATTAACTCCTGCGTTGTGCAAGAGCACGGGCACAGTTCACAGGAACACAGGTGTATCATGGTCAGTCTCTCGCCACACTCACAGAGTTCTGATTCTTGTAGGTATCCTCATTTGTGGAGATTAACTTTGCATCTCCCAACACCAGTCCGAAGTCTGTTGAGTGACCGCTAAGTTTCCCAGTTGTTGTTGTGGCCTGCTGGAAGCCTTTCCTTGGCCTTCATCCAATCTGGTGGTATGGTTGATTGCCATAGCTGTATCCTGGCTACTTCGGGTTTTGTAGTAGGCATCGATGTTGTTTGCAGAATGCTTTTCCTTGATTTTAGCCGCCTTCTTGGAGGCTGGTGACCAAAAAGAAGGTGAGCATGGTCCTCTGCGGACTTTTTTCGTTCCGTTTGTGCTATGACCTCACGGCGTACCTCAGGAGGGGCTATTCCTGCCAAGGAATGTAATTTGTGGACAGGTGTAGGTTTCAGGCAACCAGTAATTATTCTGCAGGACTCGTTGAGGGCAACATCAACCTGTTTTACATGAGCTGAGTGATACCATACAGGGCTAGCATACTCAGCAGCTGAATAACACAGAGCTAATGCAGACATACGTAGTGTTTCAGCATGGGCGCCCTAGTCGGCCCCTATCAACTTTCGAAGTATGTTATTTCGTGTAGATACTTTTTGTTTAACATTCATACAATGTTTCTTGTAAGATAGGGTGCGATCTAAAGTTACCCCTAGGCATTTTGGGGTAAAACAATGTTCCAGGCGAGCTCCTCCCCAGCTAATATTGAGTTCCTTGCTGCTTCCCTGTTTCTAAGGTGGAAAGCACAAACCTGTGTCTTGGATGGATTAGGTTTGAGTTGATTTCTCTTGTAGTAAAGTGAAAGGTCCTCCAGTGCATCAGAGAGTATCTGCTCCACTTCTTCAAACTTTTCACTTTGTGCTGTCAGACAGAAGTCATCTGCATAGATAAATCTCTTGGTATGCAGAGATGTAGGCTGATCATTAGTGTACACATTAAACAGAAAAGGTGATAGAACACTGCCCTGTGGTAGACCATTTCGTTGGGTTTTCCAGCGACTGCGGATTCCTTGGAACTCGACAAAAAACCTTCTGTTTTGTAGAAGACAAGCAACAATTTCTGTGAGTCCAAAATCTTTGGTAATCTGGTACAGTTTACCAAGCAGGATTTGATGTTGAATAGTATCGTAGGCAGCCGTTAGATCCACCAAAACTGCACCAGTTAGCTTCCTGTTCTCCAAACCATCTTCAATGTGCTGTGTTAGGCACAATATCTGTGAAGTACAGCTCTTTCCTGGTCTGAAGCCTGCTTGTTCTGGGATCAGAAGTGGATCAATTTTGGAGATAGTCTGTTAAGGAGCATTCTCTCAAACATTTTGTATAAATGGCATAACAGCGAGACTGGCCTGTAGTTCTTAGGATCAGATGATCTTTGCCAGGCTTCAGGATGGCGATGATTTTTGCTTTCCGCCATACTTTTGGAATTTGTTTGCGGCAAATGATGTTGTTGAAAAGTTGAAGAAGCCACTCCTTTATGTTTTTACCAATTTTTTTTAATTTGCTCTATGCGGATGTCATCAAGACCAGCAGCTTTACCATTCTTGCACATTTGTATGGCCATCTCCAGTTCATTAAGCTGAAGACACAGGAAAAGTCACTTGTTTCATTGTCATAGTCTCTTTGGATTTTGGTTTTCTTCATGTGCTCCTCGACTTTGCCGTTCAACACTAGCTGATGGGCTATTTGGTTGGGAGAGATGTTAGAATGCAATTTTCTATTGGATGGTTCATTGTTTAATCTCTTCATTAGACTCCAAGCTTTTTGACTGTTTTGTGACATGTTGATGTTAGATACTGTTTCAGCCCATTTGTTTCGTTTTCTTTCTGCCAGGACAGTATTGAGTTGACGACCTAGGTGAATTGTTTCGTTTCCAAATGGATTCATATTGAAGGAACAAATGTACTCTGAGTATTAGACTTTTATCTGTGGGGTAAGACCTGCAATGTACACTGTTCTGCAACCCCGTGGAATGCACTGACGGGAGCATTTCTGGACAGTAGCCACAAACTGTTCATAATTCTCTGGAGATGCATCCAGCTCAAGAACAGATTCATCAAGTAATGCCGTAAATTTGTTCCACTTAGCTTTCTGGAAGTTATATCTTCTTCGAAATGGCAAGCACTGAGGGCGAACTGCAGCGAAAACTTGGCACACAATAGGTCTATGTTGTGTATTTGGAATTGGGTTTGCTACGGTCTTTACGCACTGCCCAGCAATTGTTTCGCTTGAAAAAATTAAATCGGGGTTGTAGCCACGTTTCCATCTTCCACTGTTGAATGACGGAGGCAACTTCGGGTCGTGTACAAGGCACAGCTCATTTGATTCAGCCCAATTTATTATTGCTTCACCATTTTCGTCATCATGAAGGTAACCCCATAAATTACTATGACTACTAAAATCTCCAATTACAAAGTGAGTGTCTTTGTTGTCCATATTTTTAGTCTTCTTAAAGGAGAACGGAGAATTGGGTGGTTTATATATTGAAGATGTTGTGCAACTTAATAGCTCCACTGTTAGTATCTCTACATTACCTTCATCAGAACAGTCAGTGGACAATACTGTGATACCTGATCTAATAAAGATGGCACTCCCATATTGCTCGTGAGATCTTTGAGCGACTAGTATCATTCCTGGAATTGCTGGTAGTCTCTGCTGGTTACTTCTGTGGGTTTCCTGGATACAGAGTACATCTCACTGATGTTCATGACGAGAGCAGATAAGAGATCTGCCTTGCTGTAGGAGATTCCTTCGATGTTAATCGAGACAATAGTTAGCTTTGGTCGTGAAAAGGACCTATTCATTATATCATTTCCCATCGTAACACAAATGAATTGAAATGCTTTTGGAATGCTGACGTTCAGTTCAGTACTATAAATTCTATTCCAGTACCTATGCAGGGACACCACTTGCAGGAATCAGCTAGGGTTAAATAGTATGCTAATAAGGTGATAGGGTTTTATTTTTTTGTGCTGTCAATCTACCGTTGCATTTTCTGTGCCTCCCATATGACAACGCCTGGTGCGGTCGCATCGTTCGCACTGCCTTAGGACCGCCCCTGAGAAAGTATGCTATGCTCAGATTATTAGAAAAAAAAATACAGGAATGTAAACATTTGTAGGTAGACTCACAGCTGTTTGTTTTGAGGAAATCTGTAAAATGACTTGGGATCACTTTGTATTTTGGAATTAAAACACCCACACATAGCCCAAAAGTTACACTTCTAACACTTCTAATATTATCAGTGAGTTTTATGAAACAGGCCCCAGGGCTTGATCACCGACCCTGTCAAGAAACGGGTTACATTTTAGTTTAAAGGCAAAACCGAGGAGATGTTGATTCGAGTTTCACTTTAACCATTTTTTAGAAGAGGTATTGTGTATTTCTTTTTACTTTTACACCAAGACAATGCTGGGACGGTACCTAACTTAACACAACGGCTGCTTTCTTTTACATTTTTGCCAGGCTTATTTATTTGTTTTATCCATGCGTAGATAGCCCCCAGGGGCGTCGACTAGAAAGACCTGCACTCAGCCTCTTAGGAAGTAACATGACAAAAACTTTTTTTTTCTTTGGTTGGTGTAAGGAAGGGCATTCGGTTATAGAAACCATACAACACGTAGTATTTTATAACATACTAGCAATCCGCCCTGGATTTGCTTGAGAACAGTTATTTTAGTAATTGAATGGAGATTGTTGGAAGATACAACACGTAGAATTTTATTACATACTAGCAATCCGCCCCCGGATTTGCTTGGGAACAGTTATTTTAGTAATTGAATGGAGATTGTTGGAAGAAATCATCATCATCTTGCACAGTTTCCAGCCACCGGCCGGGTCTGTTTGGAACACAAGCCTCTCCAACCTCTTCTGTCTTCCCACCATCTCTCAGCCTCCATCACTGTCCAGTCTTCTCCTCTCTTCTTTCACTCTTTCTTCCGCGCCCCTTCATCCCCATTCCAGTCTTCCTCTCGGTCTCTTTCCTTCCAACTTCGTCTCATGTATCCTCCTGGGTATCCTCTTCTCCTCCATTCGTTTTACATGTCCATACCATCTAGGTCTAGATTTCTCTATACCATCCTGTAATGGTTCCTCTCCTTCATTAATTCTCTGGTCCACTCATTTCTTATTCTGTCCATCTTTGTAGCTCCAATACTGCTTCCTCTTCCACCCCTCTTTCTTGATCTGTTGGAATTCCTTCCTTTACCATTATGAGGTACTCGACCCTTCTCTCTCCTTTCAGTTTCCATATTATTGTACGTCTTTCCTGGTTCTCAGTCCCTTTCTTCTCCTTAGTCCCTCTCAGGTTCATTACCAGCAATCGATGGTCGCTATCCAAGTTCTCCGATGGTATAACCTTAATGTCCGTGATGTTCTAATTTAATTCTCACTCATACAGTATATAGTCGACCAACGACTTCCTGGTCAAGTCATCACCGTACCATGTGATTGTGTAGCTCTCTCTCTTCTTGAACCAGGAGTTCCCAACTAGCAGGCTGTTCCTTTGACAGAAGTCCTACAGTCTCTTTCCTTCTGCCCCAACCCTCTGGTCCAGGCACACTCTCAAACCATCGTCTTTCTCTTCCCACATGGGCATTCAGATCCCCCATAACAATCATATTCCTTCCTCCCAGCTGCTTCTGCAATTCCTCTTCAAATTCCTCCTCCTCTTCAGAGGCGGAGCCTACTTGTGGAGCATACACTTACACTATTTCTACGGTCTCTCCCCTCAGTGGAACTTTCAATTTCATCATCTTATCACTTATTCTCTTCACTTCTCCTTTTAAACCATCTCGTAGTACTACTCCCACTCCATTCCTCTTTCCCTCTTCATTCCCACTCCAGTATAGTCTATAGCCTTTTCTTAGTTCTCTCCTTCCTTCCCCTTTCCGCTTTGTTTCTGCCAATCCCAATAAATCCAACTTCCTTCTTTCCATCATATCCACTATCTCCTCCACCTTCCCCGTCAGCGTTCTTATGTTTAGAGTTCCAAATCTTAGTCCATGAACACAGCTAGGTCGTTTCCGGTCGTGATGTGCTCTAAAGTTAAAACCAAGAAACTGAACAGCCAAAGTAGGGAGATGATGGCTAATGTGCTAAAATTCATGCAAATGAAGCGGCTTTCAGTGATTTCAATATTCCTGTTAACCAAGCACAGGCTAGGACCGCGGTGGCCACAGGTTTATCTAAAAGAGCGGTGCGTGTTATAAAGAGAGAGAGTTGGGCGATATTGAGAAAGGAGAATCGAACTCGTTCGTAACTCCTGATGAAATTCGTGCGAGAAGTAATACTGTTACTAATTTCGACGACTTTGACCAGTACGTATAAAGGAGGACTGTTCATGGTGATGTAAATAATAATTATAAATACAATAGTGATTTGAGAAATGTTTTTGCTGTACAGTCGATAGACCTTTCCTGGAAGTGATGACGTACGTCGCCGGCAGAGAAATAATGCGAGCACAGTATATGTTTTCATTCACTACGATAATACAGGTTATCAAACATGTTGTTTATGTTCTTGGTATAGAATATCAGAGAGAAGCTTTCTAAAGAACCTTGATCTATCCCCGTAGGCAATATCAAGGCCCATTATTGGCGTGGCGTGGCGTGCCTTGCCTTGCCGTGCACTTCCAAGTCACTCGCCAAATTGGCGACTATTAGCTGCTGGTCTATAGTTCAGTACCTTGAAATTCTTCATGGTAAGTACTGAACAAAATAATATAAATTTAGTATGAAATGGTTTATATTAAACGCATAATACGTTCATTCCAAGACATTATATGCTAGGCAGTTACACGAGGGTCGAGTCGTAAGTCATGGCAACTATTTTTTTCAGGCGAACAGAAGACAACACGGAAAATCTACGATATGCATTTGGAAACGTACGGTATGTACTTGCGTAGGATGCCACTAGATGGTGTATGTAAACAACAGTGTGGGTCTGAGCATGCCCCCAAGTTCAGTGTGTGAGTGAGAGCGTTACACAATGGAAGTAAACAAGCAGGAGCAACGATCGTAAATTTGCCTGATCTGAGCCCATGTAGTGTGACCAACCGTCCGGCATTTGCCGGACATATCCTCCTTTTTTCATGCTTGTCCTCTGTCCGGCAGGCATTTATTATTTGCTATTAAATGTCAGGCTTTTTGCACATTGTATTTTTAGTCATTCAGTTTCCTATTGTTTTCTCTGTTGCAAAGCTATTTTTGTTGCACTTCCTCTATCTCTGTCTATATTCTGGATACCCCTATCAGACTACGTCATTTACTCACTTAATAATAAATCATATCTTAATTTAAAGGAGTCTGAAAGGCCTGTCACCAAAGTGGTGACACCGCCTGACGTGATATGAACGTGCTCGGCTGGGGCCGGGGAATTCTCGGCGGGGATTCACCAGTCAAGTAATGATGGCAGCGGTATTACGTAGTTTTGTTTTTGTGCTAGTTGGATTCGGACCTTCTGAGTGAGTGGAGTGTTTGTTTGAATACTATCAGTATGTCATCACTAAAAAGTGGCGAGGCACAAAAGAGGAAATGTAAGTTCTCGGAGAAATTGAAACAGAAGTCCCCTTGTTTTAGAGAGAGACGTAACGAAAGTGAGGCGAAATGTTATATTTGTGACTGTTATGTAACTGTTGGAAATAAAGGTGCAGGTGATCTCGAGAGACATATTGCTAGTGAAAAGCATAGAAAAACAATTAGAAGCAGTTCTTATAGCAGTAATATTGATTCATTTTTCCCGATTAATCACTCTCCACTAGACAGGAAAGTTCGGGCAACAGAAGCACATTGGCATATCACACTGTTTCTCACCATCAGTCGTATAGGTCTATGGACTGCACATCAAAGTTGGATAAAGTGCTGCTTGCAGATTCTGAGATTGCTAACAAAATATCATGCGCTAGAACCATAACTGAAGCTGTCATAAATAACGTAATCGCCCCTCATTCCATTGACATTATCACTAAAACATTGAATAATAGTATTCCTTTGTTCGGAGTGGGTACTGATGCTAGCAACCATGGGGGCTTTGAAACTTTTTCCTATTGTTATAAATATTTCGACTATAGAGGAAATGGTATTCAAACTAAAGTCTTAGAACTGCAAACATGTCCTAATGAAACTTCAGAGTCAATATCCAATTATGTTTCCGAGAATTTTAAGAAGCATACTATTTCTGCTAAATGCGTTCCTTTTAGTGGAGACAATGCAAATGTAAATTTTGGAGGGGTTAATCGTAAAGAAGGCAAAAACGTATTTTCAGCACTTAAAAGTAAATTAAATGAACATATAATCGGGGTTGGATGCCCAGCACGTGTACTGCATAATTGTTTACAACAAGGTGCTGATATACTGCCAGTTGATGTAGAGGGGATAATTTTAAAGTCTTCAATTATTTCCATATTTATACAATTCACACTGAACAACTCAAAGAATTCTGCGAGTTTGTTGAACTAAATTATGAACAGCTTTTGTGTCACAGCAAAACAAGGTGGTTAAGTTTGTTTCCTGCAGCAGAAAGAATGCTAAAACTGTTTGCAGCTCTTAAGTCGTACTTTCTTTCTCATCCTTCAAATTCTGTTCCGGCTATATTTAGGTCCTTTTTTGAAAACGAGTTTTCTGAGCTTTGCCTGTGGTTTGTTCGTTCCACTATGCACATTTTTCACAACAAAATGTCATACATTGTAAAAGAAACGCTCTCTATAGCAGAAGTTTGTGATATATTAGGTTCAGCTCTGGCCACACTGAATGATAGGATGGAAAATAAATTCATACCTCTTAAAGTCAAAACGTCTCTGAAATCCCTCACTGAAAATGGCTTCGAAAGAGAATGCATTGCATTTGTAGAACATGTTGTTGTTTTTTATGAGACGTGCATTCAATACCTGTTAAAGTGGTGTAACCCTATGATGGAAGAATTTAAATGTTTCCAATGGGTGAAGCTTCATAGTATGAAAGACATTAAGTTTGAAGATGTTCTTCCTTGTCTCGAGTATTTGCAATCTGAAGGTGTGGAGATAGACGATTTTAAACTTTTTGGCCAATTTTGCAATGTTCAGAATTACACTAGGAGTTCCGAAATTGATAAACATACAATATTAGATAAGCAGTGGTGTGAGTTTTTAAAATATAGCCCTGACATTGAAACTTTTAGTGAGCTGCTTAAAATTTGTCAGTTTTATTTCGCTATTCCAGGTTGCAATGCAACCGTTGAAAGAGTATTTTCCCTGATTAATACACAGTGGTCAGAAGAAAGAAACCTTTTGCTGACCGATTCGGTTAAGGGTATTATAATAGTGAAGTACAACTTTAAAAACATGTCATGTGGAGAGTTTTACAATTATTTATTACAAGAAAATAATTCATCTTTGCTGTCGAAAGTGGGTGCAGTCGATAAGTATCAGCATAAAATAGCTACAACTTCAGCATCTGCATCTACATAACAGTTATAAGGTATGTAATACTAAATTTTGCATGTAAATATTAAAATTCCATTTGTACTCCATTTTTAGAACACTTTTATGAAAAGTCCTCCTTTTATTAAGAGTCTGTCCTCCATTTGAAAATTTAGAGTTGGTCACCCTAAGCCCATGTGACTATGATCTAATCCCCAATGTCAAGAAGCCACTACGTGGACGACGGTTTGCTAACAAAGAAGACATCTTATCAGCATTTCGGAGGCAGGTGTTACACGTTAGCGATACACAAGCAGCGAATGGTATTCAGCGCCTGCCCCACCGCTGGCAACGCACAGTAAACACCTTGGGTGATTATTTCGAAGGTCTATAACCAGTGGAGACCTGTCCTTTGTACGCAGTCATGTATATTTGCTGTCTGTACCATAATAAAACAATGTTTACCAATGGCCTGTGTTCTGCCACTTACCTACGAGCATCTCCTGACGTCAGAATTTATCTTCAGGCACTATGCATGCGTACATGCCCTATATTTCCAAATGCATATCGTAGATTTTCCGTGTTGTCTCCTGTTCGCGAGAAAAATAATAGTTGCCATGACTTATGACTAGACCATCGTACTAAGACTATTGATAACACTCCATTAGCAACGTTCATATTTAGCCGAGAAGTACCGTCCTAGGCTGTCACCCGTAAGAGTGGGGTTCAAATCTAAGCTAGGTTATTATTTTGAATTTTGTTATTTATATTTATAATTACTCAAACGTAATAATACTAAGCATTTTATAGTGTGTATTTGGACTGTAAAATATCTCACTTGTAAGCCCCTTATTTCAACACGCTATTACAGCGATTTCCAGTCTTTGTCCTTGATCCGCGGTAGTCAACTACAGCCAGCATAGCTTGTGACACGTAAACCAAATGGTATTCTTTAGTAGGTAATGCATTTTTGGCAAAGGGATGGATGTAGGAATCCTTAGCCAATGAACTAGCCTATTTGTTGTGTTAGCTTGCAAAGAAAAGTGACAGTCAGTCTGAAAGACTAGACTTAGCAACATTTTAAATGCTACACATGCTGAAAAATGCTAGAAAGACTCTTAACATGTTAGAAAATTATCTGCACAATACTTATCTTGCTTATCTTGTTTCAAATTACTCGCGAACGGCAAGTGCAAACCAAGGGCAAAGCAAGGTCCAGCGCGGGGGATGCCGTCACGCTTCCCAGAGTGCGCAGGGACGTGCCCCTTCCATCCAGTCAAAAAACACTTATAGTGGGCGATGTGTTGAAGATACATGGACTTTTTTGTAGAACTTTTCATGCTGACCAATTCTTACGCTCATAGTATATTGATATTTTTAACAGTGTGCCCAGCGTAAGCTTAAGAAGCGCACGGACACCAAGTAGGTTTTCGACTTTTTCACTGAAATCGTTACTGCTTGGCTTGCTTTGATCATACATAAATTATTTTCTACAGAATCTTTCCTCGAGATATCCTTTACAAAATGGTGAAAACCGCATCAAAATCCATCCAGTGGTTCTCGAGATTACCCGTAACATCCAAGAATCGGGGACTTTGTCTTATAGTAAGTAGAGATATTTGTGATTTATATGAGTTATGTAGAGAGATTGTGTTAGGGTAAACGGATTCAAGTATATGGCACTCATTTTCCATATCCCGTTACGCCCAGAGAACCGTACGTTTCTCACTCTCCCAAGTAGTTTGAGTTACTTGCCACAGTAGTATAGTCCATAACACAGTCGAATTACTTTTGTATCTTGCCCTAAGAGAAGTGGGAAACCACAGAAAATCACTTCGAGGATGACCGAGGTGGGAATCGAATCCCCTCTACTCATTTGGACCACCCGAGGCTAATTAGACCCGGTTCCAGTCCCCATACCACTTTTCAAATTCCGTGACAGAGCCGGGAATCGAACCTCGGACCTCCGGGGTGGCAGCTAAGCACGCTGACCACTACACCATGGAGGTGACAAAGACATATTACATGAAATATTTATCACAAAATAACACGCTTTCATGAACAGTAAAGGTATGGGTATCCTTATCAAGGAGCAAGATTGAATGGTGACGTAGTAGCTTACTGAAATACAACGTGGTGTATTATATGTTGACAGGCAGTTGTTCAAGTGAATACCAGAGAGCAGCACATGTCAAGCTTGTAGTCGCATGTGACACCACACCGCTCCCCTTCGCAACAACAAGTGTTCCATTCATGACGAAGATAAGTCGCCGGCCGGCAAATATTTCTCACTAGGTCATGTATACAATTCTCAGCAGCCGAAATAGCTCAGTTGGGAGAGCGTTAGACTGAAGATCTAAAGGTCCCTGGTTCGATCCCGGGTTTCGGCATAGATTTTATAACACCTGTGAATAGGGCACTAAATCTGAGTTAATCGTATCCCTCAATAGCCTGAAATTCAAGTCAAAGGAATTCACGCAATTTTGTTTTATATGCATGCAGATATGTTGAAGATTTTGTTCTATCTTTAACTATGCATCCTTTTGAAATGTTATAGGCTAAGGGCGTCGCCTCCGTAGCATAGCGGTCAGCATGGCTAGCTGGCGCCCCGGAGGTCCTGGGTTCGATTCCCGGCTCTGCCACGAAATTTGAAAAGAGATATGAGGACTGGAACGGGGTCTACTCAGACTCGGGTGGCCTAAATGTGTGGAGGGGGTTCGATTCCCACTTCGTCTTCAGGCAAATGCCTGAATGATACCTACTGTAAGGCCAGGGCCGCCTCCATCCCGCTTCCTTCCCCTCCCTTCCCATCCCTCATGAGGCCACTGTTCGCTTTGCAGGTGAGGCCACCTGGGCGAGGTGCTGATCACACCTCCTCAGTTGTATCCACTCCGACCAGATGTTCGCAGCTCTAGGACACTGCCCGTAGAGGCGGTAGAGGTGAGTTCCCTCGCTGAGTCCGTGGGAAATACCAATCTGGAGCGTAAAATCCGATTCTTGGATGTCATGGGCAATCCCGAGAACCACTGAATGGATTTTGATGCGGGTTTCACCATTCTGTAAACGATATCTCGAGGAAGGTTTCTTTAGAAAATAATTTATTTATGACCAAAGGAAGTCACGCACTAACGATTTCAGTGAAAAGGTCGAAAAAAAACTAGTGTCCGTGCGCTTTTTAAGCTTACGCTGGGCAAGCCGTAAATATATATATATACTATAAGTGTAAGAATTGTTCAGCATGAAAAGGTCTACAAAAAGGCCGGGAGAGCATATCGTTATTTTTAATACATCGCCTACTATAAGTGTTTTGACGTTTTCATTTCTTCCAAAAATCTCCATTCAGTTGCTGAGGCGACAGTTTACGAGCTAGCTAGGGGCGAGTCTCCCAGTTACACCTTAGCTAGCGGACGAGCTTATTGCCCCAGGTACAGGCAGCAGCAAACTGTCGAGTCGTGTTGAGTGAAAAACCTTAGAGAAGAGTGGTTGTGTTTGGAGTTTCCCTGGAAGTGCAACTCGGCTTTTCTTCATTTCGTCTGTGAACTTTTTGTTCCGCAAAATTCACAAACAAGTTAAGATTGGACTGAAGGGGGATTTGTGTTTCATGCACCTCGCCATTCTTAAATTACTTCTGACAAGAATTTGTTGCACATGCATCTCCATGATAATATAATTAATAGTCCAGTCAGTGATTTTAACCCATCATGCCGAGACGTAAAACGGATATTGGTCGTTGTTCATTGACATTGAAAAAAAAAAGCGCTTATCACGTAATGCATTCATAAATGTTCCTGGGCGAAGCCGGGTCGGGTTGCTAGTCTATTTATAAAAACGAATCAATGCATTTATTAAAGCTAAGACAATACAATTTTAAAAAAGTCTCCCTCAATAAATTTAAATAAAAGTCATAAATGACACGCTTGTCGTTAAAAAAAAATCCCTGGTAAATGTCCAACTTGACATTCCATGTAACAGCTCATCTTGACATTAAAATGCTAACTGCTGATCTGGAGTATCAAAATACTAATCTCGCTTACTTCATCTCATTTCATAACTTCTTTTAATGTATACAAAAACTCCGTCACATTTCCGTCATTACAAAAATTTACATTATCAACATATTTACACTATTCTTTTCGTTTTTATCTTACAAAACACTTCATAAAGCGTTCTTCCAACTTTCTTACTGTTTCATAATTCGTAGAATGACTTTACTTGAATTCTTTACTATACTTTCAAAAGTATTACGTCTTCATTCGACTATTACTCTCATGTTACTTAAACATCGCTAAAAATCACATTCTACACGAATCTTTACTCTTTACTAATGTTTTGTTGTTGTTTTAACCTTCGGTTAATTATTATTCATTTTATATTTATGTATAACAAACATTAATTACCATTTATGTTTTATTTATTACCGTCGTCACAATTTATAGGGTTATCTTTCATTCCCGAGCTAATATGGCCATGCAATTAAGCCAAGCTCATACGTTAACATGTCTAAATCTTGATAATAGGTTAATAGAATTAACAAACTATCGTTACATACACCTCACTAACTTCCTCCGCCTAGACCCTATTATCATGCCTCCAATAAGTCATTCGAAAATACTGATACCATATACTCTCTTCATACTATAACATTGCTCTAAAAAGCATTACACCTCTCCATAATACGTCAACACTACGTATTAGAGCCTCAATAACATAACTTTTCTCTAAAAGGCATTACAACTTGTTCTCAATATTTTTTCAATCCTCCATAATAGGTCCACACTACGTCGCTGATCCTCTCTTATTAAAATTATGCACGGCATTTCCTTCTCATAACAACAAATACTTGAATGTCACCATAAACTCGATATCTGAACTTTTGGAATAGTTCTATACTCCAAAACTTCTTTACAAATCCTTTACAATAAATTCCATTACTTCGTGATTTAATACTTTCTTTAATAATGACCTTGTATATCAATGCATGAACTCCCATTGGTTTAATCTCGTAGTTAATATTTAATAATAATACATTTATTTAACACCTCCCTGGTCATTGCTTCAATGCAATATTAAAATATCAACAACAATACATTATGTTGCAATAGGTTTAATACAATTTCTCAGTGTCCAACAAATCATGATTTATAGGGATTTAGAAATTTGTCTAAATCTGATATATTCAAAATTGTCTATCCTTGAAAATGGACCGATCATAAAGAACAAAATCTTCTAATAACATCCATAGATCCAAATTACTATAAATTCGAGTATACTTATAGTCCTGTCTGTTGTTATATCAATTATAAAACAAAGTTTAATCGTCGCAAATATTCTTGCCTAGATCGTCGATACAAAATTATAAAACATGAAGTCAATGTTTAAAATAATTTATGGCTCATGAAATATCCAACTATACTTTAAATTCAAATAATTATTAAATTACGAAAACATGGTGAAATGGTATGCTCTAAAATACTGACAAACTACAAAAAAATACAGATAATGAAATCTTCTTCTACCTTAGCCGATTCTAGATGATCTTTAGGTATAGGGAATACCGTAATGTACTGCATTCTCCCTCCTGGTGAATCTTCTGTCTTCAATCTCCTCTAGCCATACGAACTGCATTCTCGGGTCTCGAACTGCATTCTCCTGGGCTCTGGATTCGAATTGAACCAGTTTTCAAGCATTGTACTGGGTTCTCCTTGGTCCCATCATCTTCGTCTCTTCTAGGCACGGATCTAAATGATCTCTTCTTCTCCTTTTAAAGTTGATTATCATATCTGTGTCGTTTCGTTCTAATTTCTTTATAATTTTGAATTTTTGTAATAGTTACTACACGTATTCTCTCTCTCTCTATACATTTAGAATACTGGGACAAAATAATTTAGTTGCTGCCTTAATAGTTCGTAAATTTAAATTCACACAGTCGAAGTATATTTGCTGCAGTTAATTTTATAATACCGAACACAATGCTATAATTTCACTTGCATAACCACTTATTTCAATTACCGTACTGTCTCTTTCCAGTCTATTTATAAAATTACTTCACTTGAAGTCCGACCGTATAACATTCTGACCGACACTCCCGTCGCAAACTCGGTTATGTTTCCGTTACGGACACGACATACCCCACTCTGGGCTCGAACTGAAAAGCACGTTTTGTCAACTCGACGTTCGACAATCAAAGAAGCCACAAATGCTGTCCAGCATCTCCCACCTTAGTTCTCAATTCAGCGTCATTCCCTAAATCGCGGGAATCCTTTGCAGTACATTATAAAATGAGCACAATGCTTATAGTAGGTATTTAAACTTCTTCACAAAAATGAACAGAATATTTACTGCTTTCTGCGTGTTTCCATATATAGTAAAGTTGAATAATTGTACTTGCAGTAATTATTTCCTTAAATCACGCACTTCATGAGGAGTTTTCCATTCAATAACCTTTTCTCTGATTGGTCACTCCCTTCCTTGCGACAACCCAATCACATTATTTTAATTTTAGTTGACAAGAAGAGTTTGCGGTATAATTGAGACACGTGCCAGGGTCACCTACTAGACACCTCCCTTCACGTTACTCCATTGTTCCTTCGGAAACCATCTCTCACCCCTTGTCTTCAACCACATGACACGCTCACTCAGCCACCATTTTTCCATGCTAATACTTAGCACAGGACTGAAATGATGAGATTTTCTCCTACACGATATTACAATTCAGGGTCAGTACCTACTGTCAGGCCACGGCTGCCTCCATCCACCTTCCTTATCTATCCCTCCCATTCTTCCCATCTATTCCCATCCCTCATGAGGCCCTCTGTATGCTTTGCAGGTGAGGCCGCCTGGGCGAGGTGCAAGTCCCGCCTCCCCAGTTGTATCTCCCGACACGATGTCAAGCTCCAGGACACTGTCCGTACAGGCGTAACAGGTGGGATCAATCACTGAGTCCGTGGTTAAGGCATACCTGGGGGGTAAACTGACTACGAAAAAACGAAAAAATATTTCATTCAGATTAGGGCGCATAAATAGCCTACTTGTTTTCCCGCCTAATGTAATTGGGCACAATTTGTCTTGACCGCCTGGAAACATTTTTGCTGTTCCCGATATTCCAACCCTGGATTGCGTGGCCCGACTCATCGCGATCCCAAGTTGAAATTCGATACAAAAATATAAAAAAAAAAATACAAAAGAAAAACATGGATGACTAGATATACGCCGGCATGAAGATGAGATAAAAAAAAGTGAGATCTCAAGTGACCTTGGGATGTGAATATGGACTGGGATTCATATTCTATCGCCTAACGTCATTTCCAATCATCCACGTTACGTTGCGAAGCCATGGAAGAAGAATTTGCACAAATTAGAAAAAACTCCACATTTTTATTCAATGATGCACTTATACAGCCAATAAAAAAGTAATGTTCCTAACCCCCTGCACTTGGAGATTGACTAAATTAAGCCTTGATGTGCATACAAAAAAAATGAAATGCATTTTAATTGGGACAAAATCCCCTCGTGTCCTGCCTTTGGTATAAATAAACTTACGGAGATACCACATATTGACTCAAATGGATTAAATTTTAGTTACACATTTATGTTTCATCCATAACTTATCTTAGAGTTCATTTGTGGATGTTCTAAAAAAACTGATTGCATTATGAAAAACACACCAACAAATATATCGCTGGGATTATTCCATCAGACCTCCTTCTAGCTAAATTATAACTGGTGCATTGTGGATGTTCGTGCTTATTTTATAATTAAATTTACAACATATATACACATGTGAATGTTCACATCACATTATAGCAACATTCTTAACTCAAAATTTACCCAAAATATGCTTGCTTTCATGAACGTTCCGTCATCAATCAAATTCTAAAACTTATCACAATTTGTTACTGCTGTCTTGATTCACATTTTATTTCGTGGTGGTTAAATTATTCCAGTGATAGCTTTAACTGGGGTAATACTCATTGATGTTGAATAATCTCATTTCAGAAAGAATCATGAAAATATTCATCAGACAAAATTATTGGCTACAACTTTGACATAGTGACCTTTCACTAAATTCACACACACATACATGTTAAGTGGCCCTCCTGGCTTTGCTTTAAAATGTTCACAGGCGTATTCTCAACCAAAGCTATAATACTTCGTATATTCGCACTTAAGTATGTGTCTCATTATACCACAGTGACTGTTTAATCACACAATTACTTCTTATTTATGATCTTCTGATCACATCTTTAAATCACCACATTCACCTTTACTAACTTTATCATCTTAATTACATCATCGCAGCGTTATGAATACCTGGCATTTATTCTCTTTAACTGTATCATCGAAGCCTTATAACATCATGTCGCGTCTAGCTCAACCATTCTAAGCTATCAGTGTGTTTAGAGAAAAAAATAATTATCTTATATAAGTGTTTAAATTGGGTGAACTCTGCAACATTAGGTAAATTTCATTGCAAGGCTGTAGTTTAAATGAGCATTATCTGTCAAACATTCCTACCGAACTTACGGGTATTACGGTGTAACGGTGACCAAATTTATTAACAGCGTCTCATCCATATCTCTCAAATTTACCGTTTTCATGACTTAGATTATCTACTAATTAACTAGAATTACATCCACTATTTCTATAAGTACCAGTCGTTTCTCTTGAAAACACCAAAAAAAATGGTTTAATGTTTCATTGCCTAATTTATGACTATAGAGCCCCCTTAAGTTATCGCAATAGAATTTGATGAGTGCAATCCAAACCACTAAAATCTACTTCACTAACTATTCTAGTTATTAAGAATCATGGTGATGTCGTCAGTACCTGCTAATTCTTCTTGACGATGTATGGAGTTATTACTGGACAAATGGCGACTCCCCTCGTCCACGCCATTTCCATTTGGTTCTTACCCAGCTCCACGCCTCGTGGTCGACTCGCGAGTAATCGTGAACCTCCATGCTCGTCACGAGGAATGTCAGCCGTCTCCTAAACTTCCCATGTCGCGTGCTCCTTAGTGCTCCATCCTGCGGTATTGGAAGTAACTTGCAAGATACGCAGAGTTACTGATTCTGATGATCGTCTTGATCAAAATTTCCCAAAATTTCTCCTCGTCTAATATGGCAGCTTATAAGTTTCTTGATACGGTCGCGCAATCCGCACTTCGACAAATTTATTGGTTCACGAACTAGGGCCACTTCCAAAAAGCAAAAGTTCGTATGAAATATCCCGTGAGGTTCCAGTCACACCCCTCTCTACAACTAGTATGGCCTCGAAACACAGGTGTGTCGTGCGCGTCACAAGGGGTTGGCCTTGGCCCACATATCTCGGTACAACGACCTCGCTTCCTCGTAAACACTGTCTCGCCTCCAGCCACTTACAGACATTGATTCCATTGATATTTCGATGTTCAGCGCAGCCCAAATAGCACTTTCTACAGGGCGTAACTTTCGTGAAAACGTAAAGACTGTCATCGTACACATACTGTCCATACTTTTGAACTATAAAGCCTCATCATACTGCGTAAACTCTGTATTCTATAAGTTATACCGGCTGGTTGTAGAAATCACTTTGAACATTTGCCCTGATGACATAGCGATGTGGTAAGTCCCTCGCCACTAGACTATAATCGAGCATAACTTATGCACGGTCCCGGAACTGTCTTGACTAGTCGGTGTATAGGAAGCAAGCGACTGTCTTCTTCTTATCGTCACACCTTCTAAGCTCGCTTTCTGAGTGCAGAGCCCTTTGTAGAGTACTTTTTGGTCACGTGGCCTGCTTCTTCCCCTTCTCGTCTCACACGTTACTACGTCATTAGAGACTTTTTCCCAAATCCTCAAGCAATAATGGTAAAATCATGAACCATATTGCCTTTCATAATTCAAGGTCTTCGGACATCTTAGAATTTAAGTGACCATAGCAGTGACGTCACTGATTTCAAACACGTCATCTGTCCGCCCTTAGATCACGTGGTGCGTTCTGACAGCATGCCACATGACATATCGGGGACACTACAATCTGGTAAGTCAATGTGGTTTGGTACAGGTCCCAGCTGATAAGATAGCCTACATTGCAGTTCGCCATCCTTTGGGCTTAGAAATGAATGTAGAGACACATAAAACGACCATTGATGATACATGCCCATGGATATGTGTTGTATGAAGTTTCCGTCGCCCATGCCAATATTGTTTCGAGTGTAAGACCTCCCCTGGTAAATGTAATACAATCCGCAAATTTGCGTTGGAAACTGGTGGTTGCTCTTACAATATTAACGCTGAAGGAACCAGGTACTGTACTTCAGGCGGCACATCGCTCATAGTTGACTAAATTTCATGCAAACAGCCCCTAGCAATTGAATCAAAACTTTGTAGTAACTATTCATGCTTAACACACAGAAAACACTTCGGCACACATGCATGGCTCATTGTATGATAAGAGTTTTCGTCGACGGTCTCTCTTCAACACGCTGAAATCTGTCCTTCATGGCCGAGTGCATGTCGCAACATACGAGCACCACACTTGCGCCTAGACAGACCACGAGTTGATGTACAGTACGCAGGAATGCTCTCCAAGCTGTGCCAGCCATCGCCGTCTACAATTCTCAAGCCGTGTCATTACGTTTGGCAACGTTGCCCATCTGTCATCTGGGAGGCCTAGCGCAAGCACATGGCAATTGCCAACACTGCTTGAACACATAGATTTTGACGCCATTTTTTTTTCGAAAATACAACTGAACATAACGTCCGCTAAAACTACATACAAATATCACAAATAAAGGATACATATCATCATGCTAATTACAGTCAATTCCCGATAAGGTATTAATACAAGGCTGTACCGGTACTGTACCTCATTGTCCAAATGTCTAATGTTTCCTTTTCTTGCTGCTACGATCACTGCCATCAATGACGCGCTCAGAAAGAATATTTGAAACGATTATAACGAACTGCCTTAGATAATAAATCCTTCACTTTTTGCGTCCACAGATGCACTCATCATAGTCACAATTGGCCTCCAAGCTTATTGTTGACAGTCTAACAATAATGCTCCACTGGTCACATAACTTAAAAATAGGTAGCTTTCTAATGAAATCTATCTAAAAGCACTTGCCAACTGAGTACAGTTCATAATGTACTGGAATAGACAGGCCAGATGAAGATACAGTATATACCAAAATTATATTAGCCTACTAGACACTGAAAGTCCACCTCGCTGTAATTGATTAAAAAGTAGTAATATAACCGGTTATTTAAATAGTGCTGCCATAATTTGACCTGCAGCCAGGCTTCCTTGGCTTCTGAAATAGTTTAATGAAATATTGGTGAAGAATTTGTCGTTAAATTCATTAGGCCTACCAGGCATTGGTTACACATACAACTTAATACCGGAAATACTCACTTCTACAACTTTCAGCAGGTCTGATTTAACACAAGGAATTTCACGGGTGTTACGAACTGCTTTTAGATGCTGTCATATCAAAATAAACGATATTTATGAACAGAACTTAGCATGTGATCTTACGTGTTTATAGAACTTAAGGACTCTACCCAGTGTTGCCAATTATACCAAGAGCACGGCTTGAGAATTATAGACGGCGATGTGCCAGCTCGTGATTGAGAGTAACTACTGGTGAATGTCGACATCAATATCACAGGTAGTTATGTAGTCCTGTAGTCCCTGTTCTTCGTGTCTATGTTGCGTGTTATTTCCCTCTAAATATGGAAAACTCTAATCTAAAAATTCTTGAAGAAGGAGTAATTTGTCGTAAAATTGGACTTCTACACGGTCTCCCATATAGCGCGTCTCTACAGCAGAGGTGGGGTTCCAATTGGCTGATAAGCTAATACTTCTTGTCTCCTGGAGCGGTGTATCTGCGAGGGATGGGAGCGGTCTGCGGCGAAAACTGATTAATTCAAGGTCTCGCAACGAGGTTTGTTTCGGCCGAGCAGGACGTCGCGTCACCTCAACTGCGAAGACACGATATATGAATGACCCTGTATTTTGTGTCGGCCAAGCGGGACGTCGCCTCAACTGCGAAGAAACGATATATGGATGACCCTGTAGTTTGTATCGGCCGAGCAGGGCATCACGTCAGCTGAGAAGACACGATATATGGATGACCCTGTAGTTTGTGTCGGCCGAGCGGGACGTCACCTCAGCTGCGAAGACACGATATATGGATAACCCTGCAGTTTGTGTCGGCCGAGTGGGACGTCGCCTCAGCTGCGAAGACACGATATATGGATGACCCTGTAGTTTGTGTCGGCCAAGCGGGACGTCGCCTCAACTGCGAAGACACGATATATGGATGACCCTGTAGTTTGTGTCGGCCGAGCAGGACGTCACGTCAGCTCTGAAGACACGATATATGGGTGACCCTGTAGTTTGTGTCGGCCGAGCAGGACGTCGCCTCAACTGCGAAGATACGATATATGGATAACCCTGTAGTTTGTGTCGGCCGAGCAGGACGTCGCCTCAACTGCGAAGACACGATATGTGGATGACCCTGTAGTTTGTGTCGGCCGAGCAGGACGTCACCTCAGCTGCGAAGACACGGTATATGGATAACCCTGTAATTTGTGTCGGCCAAGCGGGACGTCGCCTCAACTGCGAAAAAACGATATGTGGATGACCCTGTAGTTTGTGTCGGCCGAGCAGGACGTCACCTCAGCTGTGATGACACGATATGTGGATGACCCTGTAGTTTGTGTCGGCCGAGCGGGACGTCGCCTCAACTGTGATGACACGATACGTGGATGACCCTGTAGTTTGTGTCGGCCGAGCAGGACGTCACCTCAGCTGTGAAGACACGATATGTGGATGACCCTGTAGTTTGTGTCGGCCAAGCGGGACGTCGCCTCAACTGCGAAGAAACGATATATGGATGACCCTGTAGTTTGTATCGGCCAAGCGGGACGTCGCCTCAACTGCGAAGAAACGATATATGGATGACCCTGTAGTTTGTATCGGCCGAGCGGGGCGTCACCTCAGCTGTGATGACACGATATGTGGATGACCCTGTAGTTTATGTCGACCGAGCAGGACGTCACCTCAACTGTGATGACACGATATGTGGATGACCCTGTAGTGTGTGTCGGTCGAGCAGGACGTCACCTCAGCTGTGAGGACACGATATGTGGATGACCCTGTAGTTTATGTCGACCGAGCAGGACGTCACCTCAACTGTGATGACACGATATGTGGATGACCCTGTAGTTTATGTCGACCGAGCAGGACGTCACCTCAGCTGTGATGACACGATATGTGGATGACCCTGTAGTTTATGTCGACCGAGCAGGACGTCACCTCAACTGTGATGACACGATATGTGGATGACCCTGTAGTTTGTGTCGGTCGAGCAGGACGTCACCTCAGCTGTGATGACACGATATGTGGATGACCCTGTAGTTTGTGTCGGCCGAGTGGTACGTCGCCTTAGCTGTCAAGAACCGATATATGGATGACCCTGTAGTTTGTGTCGGCCGAGCAGGACGTCGCCTCAGCTGTGATGACACGATAGGCTATACGGATGACCCTGTAGTTTGTGTCGGCCGAGTGGGACGTCGCCTCAGCTAGGAGGCACGATATATCGATGACCCTGTAGTTTGTGTCGGCCGAGCAGGACGTCGCCTCAGTTGTGATGACACGATATGTGGATGACCCTGTAGTTTCTTCCGGGAGAGCGGAACGTCGCCTCAGTTGTGAAAACACGTTATATGGATGACCCTGTAGTTTGTGTCGGCAGAGCGGGACGTCGCCTCTGCTGCGAAGACACGATATGTGGATGACCCTGTAGTTTGTGTCGGCCGAGTGGTACGTCGCCTCAGCTGTGAAGACCCGATATAAGGATGACCCTGTAGTTTGTGTCGGCCGAGTGGTACGTCACCTCAGCTGTGAAGACACGATATATGGATGACCCTGTAGTTTGTGTCGGTCGAGCAGGACGTCACCTCAGCTGTGAAGACACGATATGTGGATGACCCTGTAGTTTATGTCGACCGAGCAGGACGTCACCTCAACTGTGAAGACACGATATGTGGATGACCCTGTAGTTTGTGTCGGCCGAGTGGTACGTCGCCTCAGCTGTCAAGAAGCGATATATGGATGACCCTGTAGTTTGTGTCGGCCGAGCAGGACGTCGCCTCAGCTGTGATGACACGATAGGCTATACGGATGACCCTGTAGTTTGTGTCGGCCGAGTGGGACGTCGCCTCAGCTAGGAGACACGATATATCGATGACCCTGTAGTTTGTGTCAGCCGAGCAGGACGTCGCCTCAGTTATGATGACACGATATGTGGATGACCCTGTAGTTTCTTCCGGCAGAGCGGAACGTCGCCTCAGTTGTGAAAACACGTTATATGGATGACCCTGTAGTTTGTGTCGGCAGAGCGGGACGTCGCCTCAGCTGTGAAGACACGATATGTGGATGACCCTGTAGTTTGTGTCGGACGAGCAGGACGTCGCCTCAGCTGTGAAGAAACGATATATGGATGACCCTGTAGTTTGTATCGGCCGAGCAGGGCATCACGTCAGCTGAGAAGACACGATATATGGATGACCCTGTAGTTTGTGTCGGCCGAGCGGGACGTCACCTCAGCTGCGAAGACACGATATATGGATAACCCTGCAGTTTGTGTCGGCCGAGCGGGACGTCGCCTCAGCTGCGAAGACACGATATATGGATGACCTGTAGTTTGTGTCGGCCAAGCGGGACGTCGCCTCAACTGCGAAGACACGATATATGGATGACCCTGTAGTTTGTGTCGGCCGAGCATGACGTCACGTCAGCTCTGAAGACACGATATATGGGTGACCCTGTAGTTTGTGTCGGCCGAGCAGGACGTCGCCTCAACTGCGAAGATACGATATATGGATAACCCTGTAGTTTGTGTCGGCCGAGCAGGACGTCGCCTCAACTGCGAAGACACGATATGTGGATGACCCTGTAGTTTGTGTCGGCCGAGCAGGACGTCACCTCAGCTGCGAAGACACGGTATATGGATAACCCTGTAATTTGTGTCGGCCAAGCGGGACGTCGCCTCAACTGCGAAAAAACGATTTGTGGATGACCCTGTAGTTTGTGTCGGCCGAGCAGGACGTCACCTCAGCTGTGATGACACGATATGTGGATGACCCTGTAGTTTGTGTCGGCCGAGCGGGACGTCGCCTCAACTGTGATGACACGATACGTGGATGACCCTGTAGTTTGTGTCGGCCGAGCAGGACGTCACCTCAGCTGTGAAGACACGATATGTGGATGACCCTGTAGTTTGTGTCGGCCAAGCGGGACGTCGCCTCAACTGCGAAGAAACGATATATGGATGACCCTGTAGTTTGTATCGGCCAAGCGGGACGTCGCCTCAACTGCGAAGAAACGATATATGGATGACCCTGTAGTTTATATCGGCCGAGCGGGGCGTCACCTCAGCTGTGATGACACGATATGTGGATGACCCTGTAGTTTATGTCGACCGAGCAGGACGTCACCTCAACTGTGATGACACGATATGTGGATGACCCTGTAGTGTGTGTCGGTCGAGCAGGACGTCACCTCAGCTGTGATGACACGATATGTGGATGACCCTGTAGTTTATGTCGACCGAGCAGGACGTCACCTCAACTGTGATGACACGATATGTGGATGACCCTGTAGTTTATGTCGACCGAGCAGGACGTCACCTCAGCTGTGATGACACGATATGTGGATGACCCTGTAGTTTATGTCGACCGAGCAGGACGTCACCTCAACTGTGATGACACGATATGTGGATGACCCTGTAGTTTGTGTCGGTCGAGCAGGACGTCACCTCAGCTGTGATGACACGATATGTGGATGACCCTGTAGTTTGTGTCGGCCGAGTGGTACGTCGCCTTAGCTGTCAAGAACCGATATATGGATGACCCTGTAGTTTGTGTCGGCCGAGCAGGACGTCGCCTCAGCTGTGATGACACGATAGGCTATACGGATGACCCTGTAGTTTGTGTCGGCCGAGTGGGACGTCGCCTCAGCTAGGAGGCACGATATATCGATGACCCTGTAGTTTGTGTCGGCCGAGCAGGACGTCGCCTCAGTTGTGATGACACGATATGTGGATGACCCTGTAGTTTCTTCCGGGAGAGCGGAACGTCGCCTCAGTTGTGAAAACACGTTATATGGATGACCCTGTAGTTTGTGTCGGCAGAGCGGGACGTCGCCTCTGCTGCGAAGACACGATATGTGGATGACCCTGTAGTTTGTGTCGGCCGAGTGGTACGTCGCCTCAGCTGTGAAGACCCGATATAAAGATGACCCTGTAGTTTGTGTCGGCCGAGTGGTACGTCACCTCAGCTGTGAAGACACGATATATGGATGACCCTGTAGTTTGTGTCGGTCGAGCAGGACGTCACCTCAGCTGTGAAGACACGATATGTGGATGACCCTGTAGTTTATGTCGACCGAGCAGGACGTCACCTCAACTGTGAAGACACGATATGTGGATGACCCTGTAGTTTGTGTCGGCCGAGTGGTACGTCGCCTCAGCTGTCAAGAAGCGATATATGGATGACCCTGTAGTTTGTGTCGGCCGAGCAGGACGTCGCCTCAGCTGTGATGACACGATAGGCTATACGGATGACCCTGTAGTTTGTGTCGGCCGAGTGGGACGTCGCCTCAGCTAGGAGACACGATATATCGATGACCCTGTAGTTTGTGTCAGCCGAGCAGGACGTCGCCTCAGTTGTGATGACACGATATGTGGATGACCCTGTAGTTTCTTCCGGCAATGCGGAACGTCGCCTCAGTTGTGAAAACACGTTATATGGATGACCCTGTAGTTTGTGTCGGCAGAGCGGGACGTCGCCTCAGCTGTGAAGACACGATATGTGGATGACCCTGTAGTTTGTATCGGCCGAGCAGGGCGTCACCTCAGCTGTGATGACACGATATATGGGTGACCCTGTAGTTTGTGTCGGACGAGCAGGACGTCGCCTCAGCTGTGAAGACACGATATGTGGATGACCCTGTAGTTTGTGTCGGCCGAGTGGTACGTCGCCTCAGCTGTGAAGACCCGATATATGGATGATCCTGTAGTTTGTGTCGGCCGAGCAGGACGTCGCCTCATCTGTGATGACACGATAGGCTATACGGATGACCCTGTAGTTTGTGTCGGCCGAGCGGGACGTCGCCTCAGCTAGGAGGCACGATATATCGATGACCCTGTAGTTTGTGTCGGCCGAGCAGGACGTCGCCTCAGCTGTGATGACACGATGGGCTATACGGATGACCCTGTAGTTTGTGTCAGCCGAGCGGGACGTCGCCTCAGCTGCGAAGACACGTTATATGGATGACCCTGTAGTTTGTGTCGGCAGAGCGGGACGTCGCCTCAGTTGTTAAGACACGATATATGGATTGCCCTGTAGTTTGTGTCGGCAGAGCGGGACGTCGCCTCAGCTGCGAAGACACGTTGTATGGATGACCCTGTAGTTTGTGTCGGCAGAGCGGGACGTCGCCTTAGTTGTTAAGACACGATATATGGATTGCCCTGTAGTTTGTGTCGGCAGAGCGGGACGTCGCCTTAGTTGTTAAGACACGATATATGGATTGCCCTGTAGTTTGTGTCGGCAGAGCGGGACGTCGCCTCAGTTGTTAAGACACGATATATGGATGACCCTGTAGTTTGTGTCGGCAGAGCGGGACGTCGCCTCAGTTGTTAAGACACGATATATGGATTGCCCTGTAGTTTGTGTCGGCAGAGCGGGACGTCGCCTTAGTTGTTAAGACACGATATATGGATTGCCCTGTAGTTTGTGTCAGCCGAGCAGGACGTCGCCTCAGTTGTGAAGACACGATATATGGATTACCCTGTAGTTTGTGTCAGCCGAGCAGGACATCGCCTCAGCTGTGAAGGCACGATATATGGATGACCCTGTAGTTTGTGTCGGCAGAGCGGGACGTCGCCTCAGTTGTTAAGACACGATATATGGATTTCCCTGTAGTTTGTGTCGGCAGAGCGGGACGTCGCCTCGGTTGTGAAGACACGATATATGGATTACCCTGTAGTTTGTGTCAGCCGAGCAGGACATCGCCTCAGCTGTGAAGGCACGATATATGGATGACCCTGTAGTTTGTGTCGGCAGAGCGGGACGTCGCCTCAGTTGTGAAGACGCGATAAATGGATGATCCCGTAGTTTGATGTTGCTGAGATGTAAACAATATTTAGCTTCAGTTTTATTTGGACTTTTTGTTTAGTCTCAACTTGATGAAGTATTGAAATAGAATCCTAAGGTCAGCTGATATACTATTTTCATTTTTCAGGCATAGCTGCTGTATTGTCAAGTCTAGATCGTTAACAAACCTAAATTTCCTGTATTCTGGTTGCATATTCATGAGATGCCCAAATTAATAATTATAGGTACGGTACATAAACTGAAAGAACACAAGACCATTGTTCCATATCCAATGCGATCTCAATTATTGTCGCCAAACACGATCTGGAAGTTACCGTAGTTTCTGAGAGCGTTTTGTTGACTAGCATTGTGATTAGCATGCAATAACATTCATTACAATAGGCAATAAACCCTTCTTTTAGACCTTGGCAGAGCCGAAATGTCAACAAATGAAAAAAAGAAAAGAAACATCTCTGATCTTTAATGCCAAGTTTTCATACGCTTGGTAAGGATGCCCAGCTCCTACTTGTTATGAAACCTACTTGCTCAATGGGCATGGGTTCTAATAACTATGAGCCACTTCTACTGACAAGCGAACATCGCGTACGTGAATCTCCCGTTTTCGTTGAACATATATACCAAACGTCAGGTCAAGTCCTGAGAAAAATATCCCTCCGAGCATCTCATCTCTCTCTCTCTCTTCTTTCTTGTGTTTCCGGCATGGAAACTCCAGAATAGATTGTCATCCCTCAATCTACTATACTGTATACATTTAAAATCATTTGTTTGCTCTTTTTACTCAACTTCTCTCCATTTTTATTACATTTGAAGTATTTTATTGATGATTCAAGCTTTACATCTCCAGTTTGAACTTGTTGTCTACTTGAGGAAACTATGTTGAACTCTGTGCATTCGTAACAGTGTGGAAACCTTTGAGCCTGATTCGCTATAAAATCGAATTCCTTGGGTGCCCTTTTGCTGCTCAAACAGGGTCTGTACAAAACAAAAGGTAATATAATATCAAATTCGTACTGTATTACTCTGCCTATCGTTCCAAATACCATTAAAAACTATATTCACACAGACAATTCATCGCATGAAAAGCAAAGTTGGTAAAGCTCCCAATTAACGTAAATGGAAAGTGTATTCATAGATTTTACAAAGGAAATTCTGAAAGTTAGCCAGCTTATGGAAACATGGTAACACGCGCTGGAAAATCCTGTGCGCCAAAAACAAGCACAAAAAGTGGGAACTATTTCCTGGCGCGTTAGCCTCTTCACAGACCAGAACATCAAAGGGACCACTTAGGTTTTGAGGTGACTAGAAGTATAGCAAGGAGCTGAGCTGAGCTGATCAAGCAATGATTAATTAACTGATTTAGTTCCCTACAACCCCCCTCCCCCAATCCTGTATAAAGTCTGTCTCTATAAAGATGGCTCAATGGGGGATGAAATATGAAATGGTGTAATTTTTCCCCCTTGCAATCTGACCAACATGCATACAATATTTCAGCGAGTTTGAGAGATTCACATTCGCGATGTTCCTTTTTGAGAATGTGCTTTTCCGGGAGTTCATAGAAGCATTTGAGGAAACCATCTATTGCTGGCTTTGTTAGAATGACTACTATTTTCGTTTTCTCAAAAATACTTTCGTAGGTTTCCTGTGACAATGACACCATTGAAGAATTGTGCAACTGATTTGCAAGTGCCCTTTCCACAGCTGCTGAGCTGCTTTACATGTTCTTACTTCATTCAGCGTTTTACTGGAGTATTATTAGTTCTCCCTTTAACTCACTGGTATGTTGATGATACGATGGTGCCCTTGAACACCTCCAATTTCCGTGAATCACTGTTCACCCTGTGACCACTGAATCCTCGTATATAATGGGAGGGAATGTAATTCTCGCCTGGTTAATGTTTGGAATTTCACTTCATTATCGCCCACTGAGTAGTCTTGCCATGACATCCCCTTTAATACGTAGCCTGTGTGTGTGTGTGTGTGTGAGCAAAAGAGACTTCATAAAGTGCGAGGGGCATTCCGAATATAATATTCGTCACATTATATCGCAAATTACAAAAGTTTGGTGCTTTTCAGTCGGTCAACACGAATGTACCCAAAAAGAGCTGGGTGATGTCCTAATCCTGAAATAAATTACATGAGATTAATTAGAGTATTTATTAATCTCATGTAATTTATTTCAGGATTAGGACATAACCCAGCTCTTTTTGGGTACATTCGTGTTGACCGACTGAAAAGCACCAAACTTTTGTTTACTTAGGCAACACTGAAAAATGGCTTCAAACCTCACAATATCGCAAATTGTAAAAAAAACATGGTGATAACGTTTTAGAAATACTGTCTTACAAGTTTAGCAAGGCACAGTAATTTTTTTGGTAAATTTTCCCATTCAGGTACGGATTAGTGGAGGAGCAAAGAAGGCATAATGAATGTCTGTCGACTCCAGCCCCCTGGTGTTCATAATGTCAGAGGTCGTCCTGTCCTCTACAAGGGGACACTGACAAACCAGTGAAGCCATTTGCTAGAATCAATTGTCAAAGATCGGTAATGTGGGCAGATGATATGTAAGAAGTAGGACACACCACCGAATGTATAAAATATTTACTTATAAATAAATACGCCAGAATATGTATTTACGTATACTAATGAGGAGACTGTATAAATAATTTAAAAAAATTACGAGCCTTGCAGTAGTCGCATATGATGTGTAACATCTGACATAGAAGAACCCTCACGTGAAATTGTTGATACACAGGTATTTTATACTATTATTGGCACAAATATTAATCCATTGTAAAAGGTAGTGTTTTACAGATATTGTAATTTATAATACGGAACTCATTTTATTAGATGATTTGTAGCTTCCACCAGCACTAGCCTAAATAAAGAATACGATATGGATCAACTAGATGAATAGACGCGACACCGCTCATAACCTTAAATTCCTTATAAACAGGTCGCCTTCATTCACAGAACAACACGTAATTTCATATGGATTCTGTTAAAATGAGTCATATTAATATGATAAATATCGTTTAAAATGTTAATCTGGTAGCAAAAATATCTACCCCGTCAGAGATCCGAACCCAAGATCTCGAGATTCACAGTCATAAGCACTAACTCCACGGCTATTTCGAATACGCCAATTTTGTGCACAAGATGGTGACTTATTTCCACGTTTCAATGATACTGCATTACGGAATTAAGTTTCATTTATATTTTGCTTCTTTCGATAATGTTCCTGGGTGAAATTGAGTTTAAAATGCCTTACGAATAGGCCCTCTCGTGAGTAAAGAGAATGTACTCAGTAATTGTTCATGAGGGTTTGCTCAATTCTCGTATAACCACAACGATTATATTATATTGATGACTGCATTACCGTTATGTGGGTTAATATTTGAATAGCCATTGTGCAAAAACATAATACCGGCAATGGCGACTACTTACAATGATTTATATTAAGGTATTTTACCTTTTTTTTTTAGTCGTTTACCCTCCAGGTTGGTGGAACCCACGGACTCAGCGAGGGAACTCACCACTACCGCCTCTACGGGCAGTGTCCTAGAACTGGGAACATCGAATCGGAAGGGATACAACTGGTGAGGTGGGATTGGCACCTCGCCCAGGCGGCCTCACCTGCAAAGCGAACAGGGGCCTCATGAGGGAAGGTAAGGGATGGGTAGGATGGATAGGCAAGGAAGAGGGAAGGAGGCGGCCGTGGCCTTGAAGAAGGTACTGTCCCCGTTTACCTGGATAGTAGGCTGTCAGATATCCGCCCCCTCAATCGGATTGCCAACTATCAATTGCACCGGCTCAGCTACATCAATGAAAATGGCACTGACAGATACTATCGAGATAAGAGCACAGAAGTTAACAGGAAATCATTGTGGAACACACCAAAATAGACGGGGGTTCATACTTACCGTTACTTACCTCTTAATTATCTCGGGGTTTGAGTTGACAACAGGATCACTAAAGTCTGTTCACACAATAACCTCCACCATGACATTTAAAAATGAACCATAACGAAGACGAGAACTTTGAACTGTACAAAAGCTTTATTTCAAATAAAGGGTATGATTTTACTAACACAACAAAATCAACGTGGCTATCAGTAGCCCAAGTCAATCTGACTACGTCCTCCAGTAGGACTTGCAAAAATTATCATACAACATGATATAGAACGTTTTAGCTCCCAAGGGCTCCAAATAACGTAATATTCATAACACTATTGGATTGGAAAAGGACGTCAGGGTGTGACATATATAGAGCATTTGGTTTCCTTTTAATAAACATGAGAATGGTATTTATAGTCGCAAGGCCAGAGTGTGGACGACCTCACTCTCTGAGAACCAGATGTTGGCACAGCTGCGGGCTACCCTCCAGCCTGTTGCATACTGGTCAAATGCACTCCCTTCTCACGTGCTAAGTTACGTAAGAGTACAGCTTGCTCTCTCAAACTTTTAAATGTCTACAAGACAACTCACATTTATATTTACGCAAATCTTTCAAGTACTTTGCTCACATCCTATTGGATCATTATGTTAATTTCTTAAACTTGTTAACTTCAATCCAAATGTTTAATTAGCTCTTAAATGTTTATAACAAAATCACATAAATTATTTATAACAATTAGAAATTGTTTATAATATTTGTCAAAGACAATAAAAATATTATAAGCACGCCTTTAACATCACTCTCGTTCCACATTATTTTCAAAAATATTTACATCAATTATTTACAATATTAACATTTAAATTGTTTACATTATTAATTTAATAAATACATTAGCCACATGTTCATTCGGTTGGTAATTTTCATAATCGTGTTTAATATAATCGACCAATAAAGGTTAGTTATACATGTTAATGTCACAATCTGGTTTAATAAAGGTTTTAATAATGATTTGTGACGGCAACCTTCATTCAAAATCTTATCTCAAATTCTTTCAAAACTCGTGTTAATTATAACAGTAATTCACTTGATTAATTTTCAACGAACTATGACAATCTTACTCCAGCGGAAAATCCTTCGCTAACAAGTTAATGCATAAACTGCATTAAAAATATGCCCAAAATCATCATATATTAATCTATATGGCATTAAAAACTTCCACATAACTTACAAAACTTCCACAAATAATTCTTTAACATTAATTCCTGTGGGAACCTCCTTCATATTCAAGGGCATTATACCTCAGCGACTTTCAACACGCGCTGCACTAGCGATTATACATTCATAGTTCCACTTAAAAATTTTATAATCATTAATTGTTTCAAAACTGTTTTTCTATTTAACCTTCGTAGATTTCATTCATGAACCGAAATGAAGTCAAAACTTGCCAATCACAAACAAATTTAATAGTGAATACGCTTATATACGCCTGTCTGGTCTATCAAAATTTAAGATTAACATCTTAAAAAAAAATTGTAGTATGAAAATACTATCTTCAAATAAAGTGCGACTAAAATGCAAAGTAATCGAATAGAATCCAATTAGACTGGGGAATGCAAACATCGTTCTATAAATCTCTAATTGAGAAAAACTCCTAACAAAAGTTCTTGACTTTAATGCATTCAATAATTCATTATTAAAGTTAATCTTTCACAAAAGTGTCTATGATGCAATGTTCATTCATAACTGACGGTAAATGTCTGTGTTGCAATCAATACAAATAACGACTAGTATTTCCAAGATCGTCGACAACGTAAGAGATTTTAACGCTCTAAAATCATTTAAATGTTCTTCCTTCTTGATGATGACAGAAAATTGGTCAAAGTAATTAAACTGGGGTTGAATTACTTTAATAAAATGACACGCTGTCTGAATTTAAATCTGCCATTAAAAATCATTAACTTACAGTCAAATCGTGACTACCAAAAATATTAATTACTGAAAAATCTAACTATCAGTCTCAACTGATTCAAAATCATTAACTATGCCCATGACATAACAATGTCTTAATAAATCGTCGAAAAAGGCATAACTCATCAAGGTGTACTGAGAATAGGAATCTCAACAAGAAAATAGGGCAAAATACATGAGGATAAAAATATGGGAAAAATGGTTGCTCAAACATCATTAGTAAACTCAAATACAATAAACGTTCACGACTACCTTATCTGCCGATTGACGTTCCAGAGGAAAATTCCCCAAAGAAGACTGCTGATGGATCCATTTCACCACGTTAAAGCTGAGCTCCATCCTCGAAATAGGAAATAGCACCCTCGGAGAATCGAACTGCTTCCTTCTCCGTGAATCGCTCTGCTCCTCGAAGACGAATAGACATCCTTCCGGCAATAATCTTCTTTGTGAGTCGGGACACCCCTGACCTCTCTTGAAAAATTCCCTGAAGTTCCAGTAGACAATCGTCATGAAGTTTTGTAGAAATTTCCGAAGAAATTATTCATATTCAGAGTATGAAATTGTTTCTATGGCTGTTCGATGGTATTCAGCCTTTAATTACGAAACATGGGTGTAGATGGTATTCACCGCATGTTCGCTTGTGTGGAATAGCAATTAGCGAAGTTCCATGTCGCTATCTTACTCCGTTGAAGTATGTCCCAATTGCAATAAGCCCTTTTAGCCTTCCATCTGCTCTTCGGTTGTAGTGTCAGAAGAACAAACTGCCGTATTCAATTGCTCCATTATACTGTATCGTTCTGTAACCAAGCAATCTGAAGTCTTTCTATTCCACTCGCAGCGTCAGCCGTTGCGTTGATTCTGGCTATACAAAAGTGCTTCTCTTGTGGCGAGATAATCACTTTTGTCAGTCGTATAAAACTGCTAATATCTTTTAAATTAATCGGTCGAAATTGTTCAGCTTTTCTCTATAACTGCATGTAGCACTGCACAATACAATTAGCTTATCGGTGACCGCTAACTGTTCGAAGCTAAACTTGTAGAAGCTTTCTAAGGTCCGTTTCAACTTCACCTAGTTTGACTTGGATCTCGTTAATATAGTGGCCTCGCCACGCGTTATAAAGACGATTCTTTTCACTGCTGTTCACTTCGACGTCTCACTATAATGAATGTATAAGAAAAGAACTTTCACAATAGACTTCGATGATCTGAGAATGAGATCTCAGAATAATCGGAGAACGAAAGAGGCTCCTCTCTTCTGCGCAAGCCCTTTTATTAACTTCTCGAGGGGCGTTTCCATCCCTTCCAGAGCGTGATACTGCGTCATCGCTAAAAGTTCCAACTTCGTTAATACATGACGGATTTTCAAAATTCAAAAACTGAAAATAAATTTCACCAAAATTCCAAATCAATGCCTTTACTGCAAATGGATTTCCACAATTCTGCATTCCAAAAGTAATAAAAATACCATAGTTTCAGCAATCTCCGTCTTCCTTGAAACTATCGTTCATTGGTTCAAGCCTCTCCTCCAATAGCATAGTTTCTTCCTCAGCAGAATTCCTCGTTTCCTGCGACTGCGTCGTACATCTTGGAACATTCTCGACTAAATGCTGACGTCACTGAGAATCTCAGCTCAAGTAGCCTGCTGGTATAACATTTACGTCATCCGTGCTTACGTCATGACTACCCACGTCATAACTATGACAGCCATAACTCTAATTATAATTTCAAATATAGCCACCGTGGTCTCTATATAATTCAATTACGGGGGCAGTACCATCCCGGCATTTGCCCGAAGACGAAGTGGGAAACCACGGAAAACCACTTCGAGGATGGCTGAGGGGGAATCGAAACCCTCTACTCATTTGGGCCACCCGAGGCTGAGTGGACCCCGTTCCAGTCCTCGTACCACTTTTCAAATTTCATGGCAGAGCCGGGAATCGAACCCAGGACCTCCGGGGCGGCAGCTAACCATGCTAACCGCTATGCTACGGAGGCGACTACCATTTAAATACTGATACGAAGACTTCGAACATGTACCCTGTCATTTGTTTGAATCACTTGACACCAGAGTCCGCATGAGCGTTTTTCGTTCAGTACATTCCTCATGGCCGAGAGTGCGTCATGGTATCAATTTCCGACACCGCACGCTCATTGTTTCTCGTACCACTGCCAGCTGGGTCTTACAACTGCCCACTGGATCGATCGATCGAATTGGCAGTGCATCTTATACTCCCGTTCGTTCCACCACTGCCAGCTAGTACACTTCCGTTCGATCGAGCGAGCGGGCAGTACATACTTCAGTTTTCCACCACTTCCAGCTAGTACACTTCCGTTCGATTGATCGAGCGGGCAGTGCATACTTCCGTTTTCCACCACTGCAAGGTAGTACACTTCCGTTCGATCGATCGAGCGGGCAGTGCAAACTTCCGTTTGATCCACCACTGCCAGCTCGATCGTTCTGATCCACTTCCGTCCCCAATTTTCAAAATCACTCCCAAAAAACTATCCAGCAACCGAGCGGAAAGATGTTACACTTAAAAATAAATACTTTAGGCGGCAGTACGCCGGCCTCTCACCGCTGGATCCATGGTTTAAATCCGGGTCACTCCATGTGAGATCTGTGCTGGACAAAACGCAGGCAGACAGGTTTTTCTTCGGGTACTCGGGTTTTCCCTGTCAAAATTTAATTCCAGCAACACTCTCCACTATCATTTCATTTCATCTGTCATTCATTTAATCATTGCCCCAGAGGAGTGCGTCAGGCCTCGGCAGCCAGCACAGTTCATATCCTCGCCGCTAGATGGGGGCTTCATTCATTCCATTCCTGACCAGGTCGGAGACTGGAAGAAGGCTGTGGATTTTCAATAAGAAATATCTAAGCAGATAACTATCCGGGCCCTAGTCATAACTAGGGCCCGGATTTTTAGGTGACTTAAACCTTCACTTTAGGTTTCTTGTATTCAAAAAATAGGTTATTTTAGGGTTTCTTCCAGGATCAGTACAGGCAGCATTAATTTTCTGTATTTCTTATTTCTGTGAAATTTATTTATGAACTTATTTCACAAAAGTTTACAGTGTCCTTACTTGTGCCGGGCTCCTCTCCGTCTTCTTTCCCGTCGACCTCTCTTGGTCAACTCTTGTTCTATTCTGACCCCGACGGTATTAGGGTATCCGAGGCCTAGGGAGTCTCTTCCTTCCCCGCCTTAATTGGCCCTTGTTTCATCTTTCCTGATTCGCTCCTTCTGCGAGGGGTCAGCCTTCTCTTTCTTTTCATGTTATCTTCTGCCTTCTGCTCAAGGCCCTCAATGAGGCATGGTGTATATAGCCCCACCACTTCTGGTGCACCCTGGATATTTTTACAACCTCAGGGGCTCACGGCTAGTGAGTTCCGGAGTTGGCGATCCCGGTTTATTCCTGAGCAGGGTCCGTTTTTTTTCCCTTTTCCACTGACTTTGGGGCGGGCCCTCTCCTCTTTCCCCTTTCCCATCTGCCTTTCATGGCTCTTCTTCCTTCCAAATCCCTCAATCCTCTTTCTTTGAGGGTTGCGGGCATTTGTTTTCTTCCTATTCTTTATTTGCCTTATCCTTTATTTGTTTACCATTTCTTCTTCTACAGTAGTATGTAAGTCTGTAGTTAGTATTAGTTACAGTTTTTATTCTCATCTCATCTTTCTTTATCACCCAAACCATACGGGGCCGATAACCTAGATGTTAGGCCACTTAAAACAACAATTATCATCATCATCATCATCATCATCATCATCATCGTACTGCATTAACGGTAGTAACCTGAAATATCTGCGTCCTACTGCTTGTAATCGCGGTGGAAATAATTTTACGATGCATTTCAATGGGGAAATAACATTTTTTATTTGAAAAAGGCAAAACAGCTATTTAGGTTATTTTAAGTGTCAACCCCTCATTTAGATTTTTTAGGTGAAATGAAATTCACATATTCTGCTCCAGGAAGTGTGAAACGAACATATAGGCCTATGTTGAAATTTGTGAATTACATAGCCAGGAAAAAAATAGGTAAAATCCTAAGAATCCGGGCCCTACATATGAACTAACTGGAGAAACTTTTCTTATACATATTTTTTTTCTTAGCGTATGGCTTTTTAGTGCCGGGAGTGTCCGAGGACATGTTCGGCTCGCCAGTTTTGTAGCCACTTCGAGACGGACACCCAATGGGTGAGCTACAAGTACCGTTGGGGAGGGAACTTGAATGTAAGGACGAGGAGGTGGAAGGTAGCGGCTGTGGCCTATAGTGAACCCATGTGCTATTGGTTCAAGCGTCGAATCCATAATTTATTTGCAAAAGAAGAGAGGAAATAATACAGTCTTTAGAATAACTTTGAAAGATTTTAAGAAGTGGGCTGTTATAATGTGGCGCAAGAATGGGTGACCACGAGTCATGCGGACGTGAGATCATGCTTGACGCATCGATAGGAGCTGGCTCATGATTATAAATAGAACGATAAAAACTTTCCACGACGAGTAAGAGAGAAGAGGTTTCGGAAATAGACCTTACTCAGCTAGAAAATGACAACCTCGCAATGGTGCAAGAAGAGAAATAATTAGAATTAAGCCATTTGCATGCATTTAATTAATGAAAGAAACACATCATTGTTGATCATTTTGGAATAGAGATTTTTGTGTGGGGAAAAAGTTTATAATATTTGCACAGGAAAGAACTGCAAACGTAGCATGACGTCGTTAGTAATTCCCCGAGACCAGAGTTGGTAGGGATGGAAAAATAAACCTCAACGCCCACGTATCTGAGGAGACAAATTATTTAATATCTTGGAATTGTGTGATCGATTTTCATGATCAAAGATACCAGTTTACGTTTAGAACAAGAGCTTTCCAGAGATATTTTTTTAAAGTATACGACAATTACTTCAGAAGTTATTGCTGGAGAAGACGCGGATTTTATCTTTTTGCCGCCGATTTGGATATAAACCCTGGAGGTGCCAGGAGGAGCAAGCAGTCTTTACCAGACCTTGAGAGGTCGTGTTACGCTGTATCACCAACGAGCACCCCGTATGGGAGTGGCCGTGCAGTATCGTCATCAGTATCGCCGTGTGAAGACACATTAGAATCCTAGTATAGGAATAATATCGGCAAACTTCAAACTTTATAAAGTTCACAAGTATGGTCAAAGTTTAGGCTGTGGACTTGAGAAATAACAGGCGATAGGTACTCGAATAGAATAGTTCAGTTAAAGAACCGACGCATCATAAGGTTTCGAAGTATCCAAGGAAAGTGAAATAGACAGTCTATCTACGTTAAGGAACCCAAGCAGGGTAGAACGAAATAGTAACGCCTAGTGTTCCGGAAATTTAGGGACTAGAACGCAGGACGATAAAAATCAGGAATTTAGTTCCAGGCTTTGTCTAGGTAGACAAATGAACAGTAAACATTGGGGAGTACTCCAATAAGCTACAAATCAAAGTAACAGAAAGTACAAGGAAATTACTAGGTCATCGATAAACAGTTCGAGCGGCCGTAAAAGTAATACATCAAGGACATACTTTTATTTAGACGAACAAGTAGCGTCTAGCAAGATACGACATCGTGCAGGAAAGTTATAGGAGCCGATAATCAAATCCAGGATTAGAAGATCAACCGTTCCAGTGAAGTTTAGTTCGATCGAGACTTTCCATCATCTCGTCAGATTAGGAAGCCGACGTGCTATAGTGCAACCCTTGGAAGCGGGAAAGGAAAAGAAATCACGTGTGTAAGGCGAATAATTAACGCCCAAGTGATAAAAAATTTATGTAATGTAAATATAGTGAGATTTTTGAGTGTAATATTTTAGTGAATTGTATTGTGTTAAGTGAAATCGAATACAAAATGATATTCGTTATGTTCCAAGTGATTAAGGTAAATATTTTATGAGGTGTTAAAAAAGTGTCATTGAGTGTAAATGTAACCATGAAAATGGCTTAAGAAAAAGTCGGTGGGCGAAAATGTTCCATCGCTGGAGAATTCGGTCGCTGACCGTACTGTCATGTGAGCAACTATTTTCATTATTATGTGTTTGGGAAGTTTTGCGTATAATCCTCTTGAGTAAGAGTAGGGATGTTTAATAACAGTTGAAAGAAAGATTGCGCGATCTGAACGATTAATTTGAGAGAAATATAATAAATATGTGGAATATAAATGAACCCCTTGGGGAACATATTCAGTAAAATATCAGTGTAATGGATAAATGATATAAATATGAGAAAGCAAGCGTAATAATTATAATAATTATATGAATGAATATTGTGATGAATTTTATATTGAAAGTAGTAGCTTCCGAGCTCCTTTAGATGAATTAATACATGTTATGAATACATGTTCTTTATGGTAAAAATAATTATTGTAAAGGGAGGAAGAGTAATATATTTTGAGATGTAGATCAAACGTTGATTTTGAATTTATTTAGTTCTTTGAAGGCAACTTGGCTAATTAAAGTATAAGCGCCATGTAGCGCATTGAAGTAATTTCTCACGCTAGGAATGCGTTGAAATGCTCGGTAAAAGTAATTATGGGGAACAGTTAGTCGTGGTGAATGAACTATATAAGCCCTCAAAGTTGTGATAGTGATCACGAGGCATTGTGTGTTGTATGTTAAAAGGGTGCTATTTATGTTGTATTATGAGCGCTGGTAAAAGGCGAGGCCTGCCCTAAGTCGCTAATGTTATAAATCTTCCAAATTGGGATACTGCTCCCGAGGCATTTAAAAGGATCGAACTCAGAGTCGTCCGTGTTGAAGCCCCTTAAATATTGGTTGTATTATTGAATTTTTCTTACCCGCTAATGAGGACACTTCATAATTATTATATACCGAAGCTAAGAGAATAGGTCTGTTGAACCTAAATATGTTGTTTTATGGTTTTGTTTTAGAAGCCTTGTCATTCAGAGAATTGCATTTGAAACAGCTGTGTGGAAAGCTGATGTAGCCAGTCCCTTGTGAAAGCGAGACTGTGAGCTCTCTTCTCTCCCTGAAATAAATCACGCCAAGTAGTTAAGATTAGACCCTTACCCTCTGGTAGTGCGGTAGGTTAGGACGGACTGTCTGAGTCATAATATACACACAAGTGTTTAAAGATTGTTTGAACAACCCGGTCTTTGAACCGAGGTTCCTTTATATCCATTATTATCGCTTGCAGAGTTCAGATCGTTGCTTTCTTATAATATAATGGTCTTTGAAGACAAAATGATAAATCCTTAACTTTATTGTTCAATGATTCAGTGATTCACGAGTTCTATTGAAGGCATTAGATTCCGGGAGTAATCTTAAGTTTGACTTGTTCAGTAGTCTTCTGTAGCTCGGGAGTACGCAAATTTTTCTCGATCACGGTAGTGAGTTGTTAGCTTGAGAGAGAGGGATGGTAACATGTGAGCCTTGTGAAAGCCCAAAATTAATTGATGATTAGCCACACTTTGATAATTATGATTAAAAAGATATACTCCTGTAAATAGTTATTGATGTGTATTAAATGGATAACACAGTGTATGCAAACATTACCGAGCCGTTTAGAGCTCGTTATTTTAAAGAATTGGAATTGACACCATATGGAAGTGAAACTTAGTGGAAGTTTTTTGGTTTTTGGAAAACCAGTCATTATGATTTTGTAATTGTTTAATATGAATTCTTTGTTCAATTTCGGACAAGTGTGAAGTGGAGTGTCAGTATTTTTATTTATTTAATTTTTGTAGCGCCATATTTTTTGGATAATTAAATGTTTTAATAGTAGGATTTGATTTTTATTTTTGGAAGTGTATCCTTTGCTTAATCCAAAGTGTGTAAGTCACAGAGTGGGAGAACAAACCATGAACCCCGATACTCCCGATTGAGCATTGCTGGCAAACTGTGATTTGCATATTTCATTGTTGAATGGGCACAATAGTTAGTGACCAACCCCGGCATTTGCCTGGAAGGAAGATGGGAAACCACAGAAGACCATCTTCAAGGTTGCCAGCGGGGGGATTCGAACCTCCTCGCCTCCCGGATGTGAGCGACTGCCAGCAGTCATGCCGTAACGACCACGGCTAACTCACCCGGTACTTTTCTTATTGAAGACATAGGAATTAGACTACAATTGCCGTCTCCAGGAAAAGAACAGGAATTCATGAGGATGAGACAAAGAATGTGAGCGTAAATCGACCTGGAATTCTATGGACAGATGCCGTGTCTAATAGAAATTGGACCGAACCTAACACCGAAATGAGGCGTGCTCGGAATAGACTTTCTCTACACGGCTTCCGTCATAAGTGTATCGGTCTGAAAGGCAGCACACTATTCCCAGCATCTCAGACCCCATAAATCTGAATAAAGATACATCTACAAGGTCCATATGGGATCATCTTCTGGACGCATATCCCTACAATAATAAGAATTGGCTGTGCCATTGTAACCTTCAATAATGATTGACTGTCGTCTTGGTGTGTGGTTGCATTATTTACACACATCAAAAAAAGTTTTGCATCACCTCGGTTCCCAGATCTCCGGCATATAGACGTTGACTGTGTATATTGTATCAAAGATACAGTCCCTTTGACTGTTCATAGATGTCACTAAAACTGCTCAAAGATGTAAACAACCATGCATGAGCAGGGCCTATTAGACGGAGGGGGTACGACAGCCGATCAGTTCCAGTCATTCCACCAGGACGAAGGTACGCTGCTCATGTTGTCTGTAGTTCTACCATGCCTAGAAGGTCAATACCGCAGTTCGATCGCGTCCGCATTGTTACTTTGTGTCAAGAAGGGCTCTCAACAAGGGAAGTTTCCAGGCGTCTCAGAGTGAACCAAAGCGATGTTGTTCGGACATGGAGGAGGTACAGAGATACAGGAACTGTCGATGACAGGCCTCGCTCAGGCCGCCCAAGGGCTACTACTGTAGTGGATGACCGCTACTTACGGATTGCCGCTCGGAGGAACCCTGACAGCAATGCCACCATGTTGAATAATGCGTTTCGTTCAGCCACAGGACGTCGTGTTTCAACTCAAACTGTGCGCAATAGGCTGCATGATGCGCAACTTCACTCCCGACGTCCATGGCGAGGTCCAGCTTTGCAACCCCGACACCATGCAGCGCGGTACAGATGGGCCCAACAACATGCTGAATGGACCCCACGGAATTGGCATCACGTTCTCTTCACCGATGAGTGTCGCATATGCCTTCAACCAGACAATCGTTGGAGACGTGTTTGGAGGCACCCTGGTCAGGCTGAACGTCTTAGACACACTGTCCAGCGAGTGCAGCAAGGTGGTGGTTCCCTGATGTTTTGGGGTGGCATTATGTGGGGCCGACGTACGCCACTGGTGGTCATGGAAGGCTCCGAAACGGCTTTACGATACCTGAATGACATCCTCCGACCCATAGTGCAACCATATCGGCAGAATATTGGAGAGGCATTTGTCTTCATGGACGACAATTCTCGACCTCATCGTGCACATCTTGTGAATGCGTTCCTTCAAGATAACGACATCGCTCGACTACAGTGGCCAGCATGTTCGCCAGACATGAACCCTATCGAACATGCCTGGGATATGTTGAAAAGGGCTGTTTATGGACGTCTTGACCCACCAACCACTCTGAGAGATTTACGCCGAATTGTCGTTGAGGAGTGGGACAATTTGGACCAACAGTGTCTTGATGAACTTGTGGATAGTATGCCACGGCGAATACAGGCATGCATCAATGCAAGAGGACGTGCTACTGGGTATTAGAGGTAGTGGTGTGTACTGCAATCTGGACCACAAATGCTGAAAGTCTAGCTGTAGGATGGTACAACATGCAATGTGTGGGTCTCATGAGCAATAAAACGAGCTGAAATGTTGTTTGTGTTGATCTCTATTCCCTTTGTATTTAACGGTTCCGGAACTCTTGGAACCGAGGTGATGCAAAACTTTTTTTGATGTGTGTATGTTGCTCCCTGTACTAGCCGTTGGACGCGCGTGTTCTAGAAATTTTTAAGTATCGCTGACTTATGTTTAAGTAAATAGTGCCATCCTGGCACGCTCTAATACCCTGCGCGAATGCGCCTGAGTACCTTATTAGTAAATAATATAACCCCTGGCACTACAGACCGTGAAGGCCTATCAAGTGACCGCTGCCCAGCCATTAGGCCTGCAGATCTTGGGGTGACGCGTGATCAGCGCATTGGGTCCCCTCGGCCGTTAATCATGAATTTCGTGATCGGGGCGCTGCCGCACTGTCAGACAGCTACTCAATTGTCCTCACGAGGCTTTCTAAAATCCCTGAAGGAGCCGGGAATCAAACCCGGGGCCTCCGGGTGAGAGGAAGGCGCGCTTCCCAAACACCTCGGGGCCGGCCATTGATAGTAAATGCAAGGGTGCTTCTACGCTGCTAGCGATGGCTTGCCTTGTCAGGCATCAACATTCAAATTGTGGGAAAGTGTTGGGACGTTCTTAAATACTGTATAGGCCTACAATTACATGGACTGGAACTGATAAACATTTTCATGAACTCCTCTGCTCGGATGTCTTTTCTGTTGTTTATTTTCTATAGTTTGTGTTACTGCTCGGGTCCAAGCTCTGTGAACTTGCGGGGTGAGGGGAAGGGGCAGGGAAGGGTCATGCGAGAAGTGAAGGGCCTGTCAACAGCCCACCGTGATATGTGGTATTCCTTTCTATTCCAATGCTGCTAACATACAGCCGTTGCTCAAACCAGTGGGGTGTTGCGAATGAGTGAGTGAGTCACCGACCAAGGTATTTGCTTCTGTTACTACGCACGTACCGGTAAACCTCATCACTTGTCACCATCACTTCTCGTAGTCCGCGATCCATATTCCTCTCAGGATCACGCAGCTTGGACCCGAGCAGTACTAGTGCGGAACAAAAGTAACGCTCGTGGACTGTACGTAGTTATCAAGAAACGTGCCATCCTAAGTGTAGGGTGTAATTATTCGTATCTTTCTTTTTTTCAGGTTACAGACTGTATATGTAATTCATTTTGGTGGGAACTATCTTCTCGATAATAATGCGCCACCGGTCCCTTTGACTTTGTCGGTATTGTTGCATTGTCGCCTCGGCTCCTGTTCAGTCTTGGCCGGACCCGTGTGGCGAGCAGTAGTGACGCCCGCATTGGGCAGGTTTTGTGAGGTTATATTTACAAGTTTTACATTTTCTACGAATACTTATTTGGAAGGCCTTCATAACTCGTGTGGCACTATGATTGTGCGTTGTGATATTTCTGTTTATTTTTATCTATCATTTTTATGAGATGTGTTTGATTTTCCGCTCTCATGGTCTACATTTTTCTCGTTTGAACGTTTCGACACCACGTGTGAGGTTCTATCGGTGTTGCTGTCTCCAGCTTGGCGAAGGATATGCGTTAGCTCGTTGTCATTAATTACGACTTGTTTTATAAACCCGCCAGGGGCTCACATTAAGTGGGACGTGGTTTGGCGACCACGGGACCCCAGCTGAGTCCGACATTGCTTCCACTTACTTGTGCCGGGCTCCTCTCCGTCTTCTTCCCTGTCGACCTCTCTTGGTCAACTCTTGTTCTCTTCCAACCCCGACGGTATTAGGGTATCCGAGGCCTAGGGAGTCTCTTCCTTTCCCGCCTTAATTGGCCCTTTTCTCATCTTTCCTGATACCCTCCTGCGAGGGGTCAGCCTTCTTTTTCTTTTCATGTTATCTCCTGCCTTCTGCTCAAGGCCCTCAGGGAGGCAGGATGTATGTAGCCCCATCACTTCTGGTGCACCCTGGATATTGCTACACCCTCAGGAGCTCACGGCTGGTGAGTTCGGGAGTTGGCAATCCCGGGTTATTCCTGAGCTTGTTCCTTTTTCCCCCTGATTCCACTGACTTTGGGGAGGGCTCTCTCCTCGTTCCCTCTCCTATCTGCCTTTCATGGCTCTCCTTCCTTCCAAGTCCCTCAATCCTCAGTCTTTGAGGGTTGGGGGCATTTCTTTTCTTCCTGTCCTTTATTTGCCTTATCCTTTATTTGTTTACCATTTCTTCTTCTAGTATGTAAGTCTGTAGTTAGTACTAGTTATAGTTTTCATTCTCATCTCATCTTTCACTATCTCCCAAACCGTTAGGGGCCGATAACCTAGATGTTAGACCCCTTAAAACAACAGTATCATCATCCTATTCTTATGTTTCATTTAGAAGGGGGGATTTATCGGTAGTGCTCGACAGCAAAGTTAAAAACTAGGCCTTGAGCTTGCCTTGGGAGGGCGAGTGGTGCAATGACAATCACCACTGCTTGGCTAGGTTAGGCGATGGTGGGCAGGCTTGACGTCGTGGCAGGCGTCGTCTGGCGATGATGTCGTGCTTGACGATATGGGCTAATCGCCTGTTAAAGGTGACTTGATGATTGGTCTTCACTTTTGCAGAGCTCGGTACACTAGCATGCGACTTGCTTGGTAGCTAGTCAGCGAGGGTACCGACCAATGTTGCAACCAAGTACCGGTATTTCATAACAGGGTAACAGATCACTCATAAGCTCTTTCTAATTAGGTACTCAGCATTTTCCCAAAAAAAACCTGAACAAACATTTTTGAAACATTCCCTGGCAGCCCCCCAGGGTCTCACATATAGTGGGGCGTGAGTTGGCGACCACGGGACCCCAGCTGAGTCTGGCATTGCTTCCACTTACTTGTCCCAGGCTCCTCTTCGTCTTCTTTCCTCTCGACCTCTCTTGGTAAACTCTTGTTCTCTTGCGACCCCGACGGTATTAGGGTAACTGAGGCCTAGGAAGTCTCTCACTTTCCCGCCTTAATTGACCCTTGTCTCATCTTTCCTGATACCCTCATTCTGCGAGGGGTCAGCCTTCTTTTTCTTTTCATGTTATCTCCTGCCTTCTGCTCAAGGCCCTCAAGGAGGCAGGGTGTATGTAGCCCCACCACTTCTGGCACACCCTGGATATTGCTACACACTCATGGGCTCACGGCTGGTGAGTTTGTGAGTTGTCGACCCGAGGGATTCCTGAGCTGGGTCCGTTTTATCCCCTTTTTCTTCTGACTTTGGGGCGAGCCCTCTCTTCTTTCCCTTTCCTATCTGCCTTTTATGGCTCTCCTTCCTTCCAAGTCCCTCAATCCTCATTCTTCGAGGGTTGAGGGCATTTCTTTTCTTTCTGTCCTTTATTTGCCTTATCCTTTATTTGTTTACCATTTCTTCTTCTACAGTAGTATGTAAGTCAGTAGGTAGTATTAGTTATCGTTTTTATTCTCATCTCATCTTTCACAATCACCCAAACCGTTTGGGGCCGATAACCTAGATGTTAGGCCCCTTAAAACAACAATTATCATCATTTCCCTGGCAGTTTTCTCGTTACCATTGCACGGAAGTTGTGGTCTCAAGCTGTCGTATCTAAGAACACAATAAACACACCTTTATATTACTTTAATCAAGGGAACTTTTCCCTTAAACAACTGAAGGCCTGAGCATCGTTGTTCATGCACTTAAGAATATTTTTCATCACACCTAATTTGATGTGTAACAATGGAAGAGAAACCTTTCTCGGATCAACTTGTGGTTCATAGCCTACTTAACGTTTATCTCTAACCTGACCGAAGAGATTTTGCGCTAGACGAGGTAGTCTAGGTGTAATGAAATGTACGAGCTCTACTGTGCCATTCCCAAATAAAGTTACATTATTCAGTATACCCGAACTCAGGGATGCCCTATTCACATATGGAGTGGGAGACATTTGAAATTGACGACTAGTATTCGAACCCATACCTTCAAGAAGACAGATATTTAAATTCGTTTCATTATCAACTGTTGTGTTCTCAAAAAAAAAAAAAAAAAACAGTCTCTGAAATTAACTAGTTGCCTTCAAGTTCCTTAATTTGTGATTACCCTGGCAGCGAGTGACTTACTAATAGAAGGGGCCTTAAACGGTATCGTGTTACTAAATGATGAGTGGTCCAAATTGAGAATACCTCGGAAACCATAACAGAGATGGACTGAAAAGAGAACACCTCGTGGTGTAGTGTCTAGCTTTCCTGGCTGTCACCCCATCAGCTGTCCTTGAAATGGTTTTCCGTGGTTTCCCACTCGATTTCGAGGCAATTGCCAGGATCGTACCAACATAAAGACCACGGCATCCTTCCACTCAGTTACAAATACATACAATGGCATTACAATGACACTGGTAATAAAATCAGACAGCTTACACACACCCAAGAACACGGGTCTACTTGACCACGTTGTCGCAAAGCTCCTAAGTGAATTAACAATAACAGCTTGTTTTACTTGATTTGTAATCTGTCCATTATCCTGAGTTCATTAGGGACAGTGCAGTGTTCCCTGCAAGATATTGCAGGAACTCACCCTTCATAATTCAAAGGGCTCCATACTTTTCCGGTCAGAATTCTTAAACACACACATTGCTACGGCCAGTTAACTTGTATCAGTAATTCCACAAGTAATTCATAAATATGTATTTATGCTAACTATTAGAGCACTTTTGGATGTGGGGGCGTGGTGGCGCAGCGGTCAAGCTGTTGGCCTCTCTCCACGGCAGACTGGGTTCGATTCCCGGTCAATACATGTGAGATTTTCAAAGTGAAATGCCATGTCCTGTGGTTCGGATTCCACGTAAAAAGGAGGTCCCGTGGCTTATGATCTCGCGATTAACGGTCACGTCAAACTACGATCTTCCTTTCTTCTTACTTTTGGCTGTTTGGGGACTCTTAAGTTCTCCCAGCCCTAACTACAGTATTATGGGAATACCTAACTCGATCCGACCTCAGATCTGTTGAAAATGTCAAGGCGGGATTCTGTGAAGGAACTTTGGGAATCTCAAAAATGTCACCCTCCCGGCTAACATATGATAAAAAAAAAAGACAAACCACTTGCTAAAGTGCCCCGTGGCGCAGTTGTGCATGTTAAATCGTGCACCACGGCCGCGAGGGTAGCTTCAGAAAGTCTCGAGATCGCAGGTTCGAATCCCGTCGTTGGCAGCGGTTATCCTAAGAGTGGGTTTCCTCCGGATATTTCCACATTCGTTCCCGGCAAATGCTTGGATAGTACCTTACTTCAAGTCCCAAGACGCCTACTGGTACCTCATCCCTGTCCCTTATACAGTTACAAACACTACCACAGTCGTCGCATAAATACAGGTTATCAGACAAGTTCAACACACACCCAAGTACTCAGATGCCTCAAGCCCCAAAATTAATTAACAACAACAACTCTGGCAAAAGTATCATCCCGGAGTCAGGGACGTGTAAGGCAATGGGAGCGTGGATCTCCCCTACACTATTGAACGAGAAACTGGAATTTCCTGAAAGACGAATTGGTCGAGCCCCACTGTTGGGCATGTTAAAATGGTTTTCTGGAGTTTCCAATTTTCCAAATTTTCAGCTCCAGGGAAATTCCAACTAATTGCACACTTTCATTCATCGTCTTTTATTTCCCACTAGCAGTAGTGCCCGGCTTCGCCTGGTGGATTTATTTATTTTATGGATGATAATGAATACTACTACAGAACTGGCACATGATAATTAAACTACCAGAAAAAAGTTAACCTTTTGTGGTGGTGGTGGTGGTGGTAGTGCTGGTTGTAGTGAGGGTGATAAGCTGTACAGTATAATGGGCGTAAAATTTAGATCATTTTCCTCTAATGATAATAATGATAATAATGAATAGGGAAACGGATATTTACTAACTACAGCACTGACACATGTAATTTACAAACACATTTCTAAAAATGATTAGAAAGAGGAGTAAGTGATATAAAAGACACTGCCTAGGAACTATATCTCATTGTCTGTTATAAATGTAGAGACTAATAGTGTCGTCTTTTGTCGCATAGCGCCATAGGAAAATAATCAGAACACTTTGGAAAACTTCGGCTGTCCCGAGCTCCTGAGGTAGCAATAGTATAATTTATGGCCAAATAGCGCTCAACGATAAGTTTCGGAATAAATTACGGTAAATTTGAAAGCACAAACGCTTATTGCAGCTGATAACCTCAATATATTTCACCAACACCATTGCACTTATACAGATGCATAATATTTTCATGATAACTGTTTTAAGGGGCCTAAAACATCTTTTTGCACTAATTAATCCCCGTGACAACAATTTGTAAGCAGCGCAAAATTTAACTATTTTCGCAATTCTGCACCAAAACACTGGTAGGGGCGACGTGATGCAGCCCGAATTGTCAGTCAACAATATAATTATTAAAATACTCTTACAGTTACACTACTACGGACATGAATGACGCTAGGGTCTTAATACATGGTTTTCAAGTTCAGTTTGTTTGTTATTCTAAATGTAGGAAATGGAGAGCGTTGTCCAAAATATCAAGTGGACAGTGTTACCAGCAGGGTTTCAAATTGTATGTATAATTCGGTGCAATTAGGAGGAACGGTGTAGATTTGTGTTAAAGGGCCTAAATGCAGGAAATGGAGTGGTTTGCCCGAAATTTAAAGAGGACAGTGCCACCCGCAGGGATCCAAAGGGTGTGTGTACAGATTTTGGTTCAGATCGGTGAAACGGTGTAGATTTGTGCCAAAGGGCCTAAATGCAGGGAATGGAGTGGCCTGTCCGAAATTTCATTCAGACAGTGTTCTTCGTAGGGTTCCAAAGAGTAAGTATACAAATTTTGGTTCAGATTGATGAAACGGTGTAGATTTGTGCCGAAGGGCATAAATGCAGGGAATGGAGTTATCTGTCCGAAATTTCATGTAAACATTGTTACTCGTAGGGTTCCAATGGGTAAGTATACACATTTTGGTTCAGATCGGTGAACGAGTGTAGATTTGTGTCAAAGGGCCTAAATGGAGGAAATGGAGTGGTCTGTCCGAAATTTAAAGTGGACAGTGTTACCCGCAGTGTTACAAAGGGTGTGTATACAAATTTTGGTTCAGATCGGTGAAACGGTGTAGATTTGTGCCAAAGGGCCTAAATGCAGGGAATGGAGTGGTCTGTCCGAAATTTCATGTAGACTGTTTTACTCGCAGGGTTCCAAAGGGTAAGTATACACATTTTCGTTCAGATTGGTGAAACGGTGTAGATTTGTGCCAAAGGGGATACATGCAGGGAATGGAGTGGTCTGTCCGAAATTTCATGTAAACAGTGTTACTCGTAGGGTTCCAAAGGCTAAGTATACACATTTTGGTTCAGATCTCTGAAAAGGTGTAGATGTGTGCCAAAGGGCCTAAATGCAGGGAATGGACCGGTCTGTCATACAATTCATGCAGTCAGTGTTACTCGCAGTGTTCCAAAAGTGTATGCATACAAATTTTGGTGTTGATCGGTGAAACGGTGCAGATTTGTGCCAAAGTGCCTAAATGCAGGTAATGGAGTGGTCTGTCCGAAATTTAACATAGCCCAAACTATTCCTCTTGAATCTGGCTATCATATAAAAAAAGAATATTTCGAATCCGACTGGTAGTTCCAGAGATTAGCGCGTTTAAACACCAAATCACACAAACAAACACAAAAACTCCTCAGCTTTATTATATTTGTATAGATTAACTCCTTTAATGAGGTTTTCTTCATGAAGGGCATTCGGCCGTAAAAACCTTCCGCCACATAGTAAACTCATTTCATTTCATCCCTGACAGCACAGAAATGTGAATAACAAGTGGTAGTCATATATTCATAATCCTTCGGGATGACGTTGCACGTTGTTTTAGGGCCCCTTACGGAACATTCAAGGAGCTGAAAACAGTAAATTCAAGGAATAATGATATATTTGAAGGGGACAATCTAGGTAACGGATCCCACCGTGACTCAGGCTGTTAGACGTTGTACTTTCACCACTGCATCCCACGTTCAAATCTCGGTCGGTGCATGTGGGATTTGTAATTTATATTTTATTTAATCGTATCAGAAAACATATAACAATGTGATATTTACAAATATACACCAATACACCAATAATTGACCACCTCGTGTTGCAGTGGCTAGCATTGTTGGCTGTCACCTCCGAGGTACCGGGTTCGATCCCCGGCTCTGCCAAGAATTTAAACGTCTTGGTATGGTCTGGTACGAGGTTTCCCAGCCTCGCGATGCAAAATGGGAACCTGCGGGGTGCTATGGCAGGAGGAGGAGTGGAAAGGAACTGGCCACCTTACCACACGCAATCTCCGGCTCGGGATGCCTGGTTAGGGTTCTAATAATTCAGGTCGCTTACGTCCCTGTAGGGGATATGGCACTCTAATTAATTAACACCAATAATTGGTACCATAAGTACAATATTTCTTTTGGCTAAACCTCCAAAAATAAAATGTATATGTTAGGTGACCAGTATCTTCCCAATTCACATGCTTCATTGGTGGCATCTAATAGATTCTGAGAAGAGCATGTCGTCGAGCATAACTTGCAGCTTAGGAGGTGATCCATGGTTTGCTCTTCACCACATTCGCATAGTGTGGAGTCGCATGCAAAACCTCACTTTTTCATGTTATTTTTGAGTCTGCCAACACCGGACCGCAACCTGATAGTGCCTTCCATGTCGACCAAGATTCCTGATGACCTGGAGACAAGCTTTCCGATGCTACCATCCATCCTCTAGGGGATTTATAATAGAAAGTGTAGTCAGGACAATCCATAATCACAACTTTATTATCCTCGAGGAGTGTGACATGCCTCGTTGGCCGGAACGTCTCCATTCCTCGGCTCTACATGAGACATCATCCTTGAACTGGCACTTGAGTGGAAACAAACTACTGTAGGAGATTATTATCACTAGCCGGGCTCGGTATGTGCAGTTTGTTTCATCGAAGGATTTCTAAAAGAAAGAAAAAAGGACAATTGAGAAGCAGACTTGGGCAACGGTTTAAGTGCCTCCGAGGTCAGATTAGTTTTTTGGAATGGAATGTGATATATGTACCAGAGCCAGTGTCGTAGTAACGGATATCAGTGCCAAACATCCCTTCATATAGTTACAAAAATGCCTAGTAGATGTCAAGCACTCTTGGGAACGATATACGTGCCACCAAGTGTATGTTTTGTGGAGGTTTACTTGCTGTGTTGATCTGTAGTGAGTGGGACAGTTTTGTAGCATTAATCATGGATAATAACAGGCCATTATCGAAGGCAAAGATATGTGAGGAAAATAGGAAGCAGCGGCAACAAGGGAAACAATACATAACGGCTAAGGCAGTGGTGAAAACTAAAAAAAATGAAGCCACCAGTTGGATTCGAGTTACTTGTGAACATCCAATATTGGTCCTTACCAGAAAAACCTTGAGTGATTCTGAAGAGTGGAAGACATGTCAGATTCTAAGAGAAGGATAAACACTGCAGTCTATTACATCTGCTATGCTGCCTCCTAATAACTCATTGAAGGCGGATAAGAAGAAAGACCTTCTGGCAATGCTAGACTTCTTGGATACCAAGTATCATGGTTTTTATAAGGATCTGTGTCAGTAAGAAGAACAAACATTGTTCACATAAATCACTACGTTTTGTACCATTTCCAAGAAAATTATACATGGCACTTACATCGTTTGCAGTGATATGAAGTAGGCCTACATCATACCACATAGAAGTTATCCGTATTGACATACAAATTAAAATACCTATGGATATTTAAAATAGTTTTATTCCACCGAAATCAATATTATATTGGAGCTGAATAACATATCAGGACCTGGGTGGACAAAGGGCGAATAGTGTATGTAATCTTATTGCTGATTTGTCCTTTCTCCTCCCAGCTGAAAGGGCGAATAATGTATGTAATCTTATTGATGATTCGCCCTGTCTCCCTCCAGCTGAAAGGGCAAATATTGTATTGATACGTGTTACCCCTAGTAGCACGTTCGTTAATTGGATTACAGTGGGTAAAAGCACAACACAAATGGCCCTTTTTAGAAATATTAGCTTTATTACAGGTTTAGAAAGTTACACCACACAATAAATACTTGGAAACCAATTAGGAGTCTCAGTCAAGTTCCTCCCTTAAGGAGTTCACTCACCCCGTTCACTCACTCACAGAAGTTAATCTCTCACTAATGAGGTAGACCCATGTCCTGGCTAGGAGTAACTGCACTCTTCCTCATGTAAACAAGCCACGGTCTGGCACTCACTTGTTCTTGAAAGTACTCTGTCTCGCCGTCCGCATGCTAGGGAACAGCCCACTGCGTTTCGCAATTCACCACAATAACCTCCATTGCACTGGAAAACACACTCGCTCGGCACTTCGCCTCAATACTTCTGTCGCATAGTCAAACACACACTCCTCAATAACACAGTTCGTCGTCACCGGCCAGGGTAGTTCTTTATATATCGGGGCTGATGACTCAATGGATGCATCTAGAGCGGACCAGGGTTTATGGTTTCTCGAAAGTTCCATTTCTGGGTGGGCTGCGTAGGTTCTAGGCCGTGCCCTTTTTTTTCTCTTACAGCCCCATTGCGTAAGGTGCTGGTAACACACAGTCTGGGTAGCCAGGGGCGGCCTGAATCACGCGCGGGCGACGAAATTGTCTAGCATTCGTAACACCACCCCCTTCCTAAAAGGGCTGATCGTCCCGATCAGTCATTGGTCCGTCTGTGTCCCTCCGTAGGCTGCCAGGCGGTCTCGATGCACGACCATCTTCGTATTCGGGCTCCGCTGGATCCTGTAGACGATATCGTTGATCCGTTTCACGACTCGGTACGGGCCCTCCCAGGACTTCTGCAGTTTCGGTGACAAGCCTTTCTTCCGTAATGGGTTGAAGTGCCAGACCAGGTTGACCTCGTGGAATCCGCCAGCTGGTCGTATCGGGTCTTCATTCGGTCGGTCTCGACCCGCAGTCTCCTCCTTGCGAACGCATGCACGTCTTCCAGTCGGTCGACCAGTTCTTGACAATACTGGCTTACCGGGACCGGATCGTCCCCAGGTCGGCCGAAGGCAAGGTCGACAGGTAGACGGATTCCCTCCCAAATATGGCCCAGGCTGGTGTGCACCCAGTGGCTACATGCACGGCAGCGCGGTAGGCCAGGAGAAATAGTGGAAGGTGTCTCTCCCAATCCCTCTGGTGCTCGCTGACGACTATCCGGAGATGGTCCTCGATAGTGCGAATAAATCGCTCTACCATTCCATCGGACTGGGGGTGTAGCGGCGTCGTCCTTGTCTCCCGGATTCCTAGCATCTGGCGTAGGTTCTGGAACACCTGCGACTCGGAGTTCCTCCTTTGGTCGTTTTGCAGCTCCAAGGGTTCTCCGTACCGACTGACGAATTCCTTCACCAGGGTCTCTGCGATCGTCGCGGCTTCTTGGTTAGGGAGTACATACGCCTCTGGCCATTTGGTGAAGTAGTCGCTGACGACCAATATGTAACGGTTCCCTGCCTCGCTCAACGGGAATGGCCCAGCAATATCGATGGCCACTCTCTCCATGGGGCCGCCCACGTTGTAGGTCTTCAGTGGGCCCCGTCGTCTTTGTCCTCGGCCCTTGCTAGCTGCGCAATCGGGGCACCTCGCGCAGTGGTTCTCCACGTCTGCTCCTTATCCGATCCAGTAGAACCGCTCTCTCAGCTTCTCCAGGGTCTTCTTTATCCCTAGGTGTCCACCAGATGATCCTCCATGGACTTCCTTCAGGACTTCTTCCGTCATAGCCTTTGGAACGACGACTTGTTCCCGAAATGTCTTCCCGTCGGTGCTCTCCCAGGTACGGCAGATGAGGCCATCCCTTACAATCAGCGAGTCCCACTGCGCCCAGTAGGACTTGAAATTTGGACTGCAGTCTCTCACAATGTTCCACACGGGTCTGGGAATACAGGCCCACTTCCATTCGGCTATCAGTCCCAGGTCATCATCTTCCGCTTGTGCCCGCTTGAAAGATTCGCGGCTCCAACTCCCTTGAAGTTCCACGGTAGTCCTTCGGCACTGTATCCCGGTGTACTCCTCCCTTCTGGCACAGAAGGTGCTGTCTTCGGGGCAGGGTCTTGGTGACAGGGCGTCGGCGTTTGAATGCAGTTGGCTTTTCCTGCACTGGATCTCAAAGTTGTACTGTTGAAGCCTCTCCAACCACCGCGCGATTTGTCCCTCGGGCTGCTTGAAGTTTAGGAGCCACCGCAGGGATGCATGGTCGGTTCTGATGAGAAATTCTTGCCCGTACAGGTACTAGTGGAAGTGTTCAATGGTCTTCACGATTGCGAGCAGTTCCTTCCTGTTTACGCAGTAGTTCCTCTCTGGCTTTGACAAGGCCTTGCTGAAATATGCCACTACCGTCTCCTCGCTGACCACTACTTGCGACAGGACCCCCCCCCCCCCCCTATACCAAAGTCGCTGTCATCGCTATCGACGACGAACCTTGTTCCAGGTCTGGGGTAGGCCAGAATAGGTGCGGTGCACAGAGCCTGCTTGAGTTTTTCGAAGGTTTTGCGGCATTCTGCTGTCCTCGTGAAGAGTTGGTCCTTCTCGGTCAGGCCATGCAGTGGTTTGGCGATGTCGGAGAATCCCCTCACGAAGCGACGGTAATATGTGCAGAGCCCCAGGAAGCTTCGTAGTTGGGACTTGCCCTTCGGAACTGGCCACTCCATCACAGCTGCGGTCTTCTCTGGGTCGGTGCGCACCCCTTCTTCGGAGACGATATGCCCAAGGTACTGGACCTGCTTCTGGAAGAGCTGACACTTCTTGGGGCTCAACTTCAGCAGGGTAGCCCGTAGCTTCATCAAGATCTCCTTCAGGTTGCAGCAGTGCTCCTCAAACCTTCTCCCCAGAACGATGACGTCGTCTAGGTAGACCAGACAGGTCTTCCAGTGTAGTCCCATCAGAATGGACTCCATTAGCCTTTCGAAGGTCGCAGGAGTATTGCACAGACCGAATGGCATGACGGTGAACTGCCAGAGCCCGCTGCCCACAGAGAATGCCGCTTTCTCGCGGTCCTAGGGTGGACCTCCACCTGCAAGTAGCCACTCTTCAAATCTAAGGTGCAGAACCATCTTGATCCTGATATGGTGTCCAGGGTGTCGTCGATCCGCGGTAGAGGGTAGCTGTTCTTCTTCGTGACGTCGTTCACCCACCTGTAATCCACGCAGAACCTGGTGGAGCCGTCTTTCGTCTTCACTAGCATGACTGGAGAACTCTAAAAGCTATGTGATGGCTTAATCACCCCCTGCTCCTTCATTTCTTCTACCATCCGGTCGACTTCAGCTTGCTTGGCAGGCGGGACACGTCGGAATGGGGCCATAATCGGTGCGCTGTCCCCAACGTCGATTCTGTGCTGGACCAAGCTTGTCCAGCCGAAGTCTTTGCTCCCCACGGAGAAGATGTCCTGGAATTCGCGTAGCAAGTCCCGAAAATGGCGTGATTTCTCCTCATCTAGATGGTCCTGGGATCCTTGGTACAGCTTGTGTAGTTGTTCTGGCAGGCCGCGTCTTCTTCGGTTGTCCGTCTGCAGGGGTCCGTCTGTCGTGTCTGTGATGCGGGCAATCCAGGTAACGGGCTCGCAGACTCCTAGGGTGGTGTCCCGATGAACCGTAATGTCGTAGTCGTTCAGGTTGGACAGGCGGACGTACGGCCGAGACGTCGTGTTGGTGAGGGTCTTGGCAATTAACAATCCCTTTGTTTGGATGTCCTCATATTTTGGCTCGATGACAGCCGCCACTCCCTCAGCAGTTCCGTCGACAATTACGGCAGCGCTGACCTCCGTCCTGGCAGGAACGATCACGTCCTCTCTCAGCCTTACTCGTCGTGCGGTGATGGCCTCTTGTGCTGGTTGCAAAGCAAGTTCTTCACCTACGTAGTGGAGAGTGTTGGTACTCAGGTCCAAGATGATGTTGTTCTGGTCCAGGAAGTCCAGTCCGATGATCACCTCGTTTGATACATCAGCCACGAGCACTGGGTGCTTCACCGCCCGTCGACCTATAACGAACTCCAGTGATTCTTCGCCATGTTCCGGTGCGGTTTCTCCAGTCGCGGTTATTAGTTGGAGGTTCTTTTGTGTGAGTTGCACACTCTCCACTTCGGGATCACGGTGGGATTGACGATGGTCCTCGTTGCTCCCGTGTCGATTAGCATGGGCCAGCTCACCCCGTTGACGACTCCGTCGACCATCAGGCTGCTATTGTCCCTCCGTAACTTCGTCACATGGACTTGGACTGCCGGGGCTTGACAACTGTCACAAGCCAACCTTTGCCCCCCCCCCCAAAGGCTGGCTAATACTCGTTTCCCTGGGCCGCGCAGTTTTCAGACGACTGATTTCCCGACGGATACCCTCGGCGGCGGCGATCACCGCAGTCCTTGCTCAGGTGGCCTTTCTTACCGCAGGCCCAGCAGGTCGGTAGTCCTCTTCCGGGCCGCCTCTCCGGTTGTCTTCCGGCTGTGTCGTTGCTGGTGGTACCGCGACTATCGAAGAAACGGCTTAGCGCCTCCATCAATTCGTCGGCCAGGGGCTTGGTCTCGTTGGTTTTTGCTGGTTCGTCGACGTCCACTTGACGCACCCGCGCGTGCATTCTAGATGCCTGCTTTGCCGTCTCGAACTGAAGTGCGTGGCTCAGCGCATCTGCCAGGGTCTTATTGCGCATGAGTCGCAGCGCCTGTTGAGTGTCCAAGTCCCGTAGCCCGTCGGTGAAGGTCTGCGTCGCAATCTGTTCTAGAAAGTCGGCCGGCGCCTTTGGATATGAGAGCCTTACGAGGCGTGCGATGTCCGTCTCGAACTCCTGCAGGTTTTCCGCGTTCTTTTGTACCCGGGTCCGGAGCTGCATCTGGTAGGCCTGATGAAGATGGCTATCTGCATATCGGGACTCCATATGGGCGATTAGTGAAGCGTAGTCCTGGGATCCAGTCCGGATGGCCTGAAGGACGTTAAGGCCGTCCCCTCTCAGCGCTACAATGAGAGCTGTATCCTTTTCCGTGTTGTTCCAGTTGTTTATGGAACAGGCTGCCTCAAACTGACGTAAGTATGTGCTCCACGGGACCTTTCTGTCAAAGGTTGGGGGCGTCAGTCTGCTCTGTCCCGTATCTGACGTCCCCGGTGTAACTGTGGGTGGGCGTCGGCTCGCTCGGCAACTTCCTCTTGTAGAGCGTTGATTTTCTCATCCACCCCAGTCTGCGGGCGTCGGCGCTGCTCTGCAACTTCCTCTTGTGGAGCGTCGAACTTCTATTCCACTGCCGTGACTTCCTCACGTAGACCCTGTTCTAATTTTTTTGACTTTCCTCTAATTTAGTCAGCAGACACTCTTCCAAAATTTTCTGTCCATCCAGAAATTTGGCAGAGAGGTCCTCAGATAACTTATTCTGACTGTCTTCCATGTTCTTCAGGTCCTCTGCTAACTACTTCTGGCTGTCCTCTAATTTGGAAGTTAGGACCTTGGCTAAATTCTTCTGACCATCTTCCATCTTCTTAAGGTCCTCTGCTAACTTATTCTGACCGTCTTCCATCTTCCTCTGACCGTCCTCTAATTTGGAAGTTAGGTCCTCGGTTAAATTCTTCTGGCCGTCTTCCATCTTCTTCAGGTCCTCCGCTAACTTATTTTGACCGTCTTCCATCTTTTTCTGGCCGTCTTCTATCTTCTTCTGGCTGGCCTATATTTTGGTTTCCATGTCACTTAACCTTTCTAGCAGGGCTTGTAATTGCGCTTCCATTTTAGTTGTTTGTCTAGTAATGGGCATGCACACACAGGAGAATTAGTGAACTGCGGTAAAATGACCTGCACGGGTTTTGAAACCAGGACTTCCAGGTGTTGTGCTTGGGTTCGTAATCCGGCTTCTGACACCACTTGATACGTGATACCCCTAGTAGCACGTTCGTTAATTGGATTACAGTGGGTAAAAGCACAATGCAAATGGCCCTTTTTAGAAATATTAGCTTTATTGCAGGTCTAGAAAGTTACACCAGACAATAAATACTTGGAAACCAATTAGCAGTCTCAGTCAAGTTCCTCCCTAATGGAGTTCACTCACCCCGTTCACTCACTCACAGAAGTTAATCTCTCACTAATGAGGTAGACCCGTGTCCTGGCTAGGAGTAACTGCACTCTTCCTCATGAAAACAAGCCAAAGTCTGGCACTCACTTTTTCTTGAATGTACACTGTCTCGCCGTCCGCAGGCTAGGGAATAGCCCACTGCGTTTCGCAATTCACCACAATAACCTCCATTGCACTGGAAAACACACTCGCTCGGCACTTCGCCTCAATAATTCTGTCGCACAGTCAAACATACACTCCTCAAAAACACAGTTCGTCGTCACCAGCCAGGGTCGCTCTTTATATATCGGAGCTGATGACTCAATGGATACTTCTAGAGCGGACCAGGGTTCACGGTTTCCCGAGAGTTCCATTTCTGGGTGGGCTGCGTAGGTTCTAGACAGTGCCCTTTTGTTCTTACAGCCCCGTTGCGTAAGGCGCTGGTAACACACAGTCTGGAATAGCCCGGGGCGGCCTGAGTCACGCGCAGGCGACAAAACTGTCTAGCATTCGTAACAGTATGTAACCTTATTGCATATTTGTCCTTTCTCCTCCCAGCTGAATGGGCGAATATTGTATGTAAACGTATTGCTTACTCGCCCTGTCTCTTCCCCGCTGAAATGGCGAATAATGTATGTTAACTTAATGCAGATTTGCCCTTTCTCCTCCCAGCTGAAATAGCGAATATTGTATGTAATCTTATTGCAGATTCTCCCTTTCTCCTCCCAGCTGAATGGGCGAATAGTGTATGTAATCTTATTGCAGATTCGCCCTTTCTCCTCCCAGCTGAATGGGCGAATATTGTATGTAATCTTGTTGAAGATTTGCCCTTCCTCCTCCCAGCTAAAAGAGCGAATATTGTATGTAATCTTATTGCAGATTCTCCCTTTCTCCTCCCAGCTGAATGGGCGAATATTGTGTGTAATCTTATTGCAGATTTGTCCTTCCTCCTCCCAGTTGAAAGATCGAATATTGTATGTAATCTTATTGCAGATTCTCCCTTTCTCCTCCCAGCTGAATGGGCGAATATTGTATGTAATCTTATTGCAGATTTTCCCTTCCTCCTCCCAGCTGAAAGAGCGAATATTGTATGTAATCTTATTGCAGATTCTCCCTTTCTCCTCCCAGCTGAAAGAGCGAATATTGTATGTAATCTTACTGCAGATTCGCCCTTTCTCCTCCCAGCTGATTCGCGCTGTCTCCCCCTGGTGTATTCCTTGGAATACACGGTTAGTTAGAGTTAGCTCTTGCTGCTATTCGCTTTTCTCTTTCATTATTTTCTCTTATTTCCCTTCGCAGACACCAACAGGGACCCCTTTTTTGTATTTCCCATTTTCTTGGACTGTATATTGCAATTCATGTAAGTTTGTTTCAGTTATGTATTCCTTGCAAAGTAACGGCGTACCACGCGGCAACCTGCTGACTTTTTTGGTATTCATCGAGTTCAGGAATACATACACACCAATCCAGTAGTCGTCGTCTCTGTCTTCAACTATCATCTCCTTGAAGACCCTACTCCATGAAGAAAATTATACTTGTAAAGGGTTTATATTTTTCTATGTTTCCTGCCCTAGTTTACGTTCCTTTGTCACTTCCCACCTCCCCTTCGTCTTCTCACTTGCCGTGTGCTCAAATCCTTCGCTTACTTCTCGTCTAGACGTTTGAGTGAACAGTTCATACCTCTCTTAGAGGTCCTCCTCCTCTACAAATGAGGTGATTTAAACGGACGCCATGTCTGATTTTTGAGTGTAACGGTCGCTGGAGGCTTCCAACTTCAATCATCATGCAAGTTAAGTAACTATCTACATTGATTTTAAGACATTTTAAAAGGTTTTAAACAACATCTTGAATGCTTTTAATGGAAGTTATAGGCAGTGTTGGAATTTCCACAAAATTGAGTAATAACTGCCCTCGTGGGAACCGCCATTCTTCGCCAACCAGGCTTGCTACTAAAGTTATGAAATTCAGCATTTCTTGAATCAATTAAGGGAATACCTTCCTGCAACGAGGGATTTTTGTTAAATTGATTGCTGTCTAAAACTTAACTTGTCTACCTCCGTGGGATGCCTATTTGCTACTTTAAACTGTAATTTCAGGTTTGGAACTTTACAATCAAAATAAAATCAAAACAGTGGAAAGCTATACTCAACACTGTCAAAACTACCGTCAACTTGAACTTAAATGGAACTATTAATCGCAACCTAAAACTCTATAACGCAAGAAACAAATTAAAGCTCAAATAAGTGCATCATCATAAAACTGCAATTACTTTTCTCCTGTTCAACAAACTTTTAGTGCTTCAAAAGTAATCGTGTTGCTTCCTCCGTGTCGCGATGCGTTCGTATCAATCAATCTGGCCAGGACTCAAATCCCAATTTTCCTACACTCCTATTCCCTTTACTAACAATTCTAAGCTAATTACTTTGCTACGAGGCCTCGCCTAATTTAGGCGCCCTCCCACTTTTTTGCTCCATATAACACTTATTCATTCTGTAAAAATAACCGTGGTTATAACCCACGTTTTAATACTTATTTTTTCCTGCTTCTAATTGTTAAACATTATCTAATTAGTGTAATCCAGGTTTCTTTAATACGACCTGTCCCATTTGAATTTCGCATTTCTTATATTCTGTGTCAATATCATAGGTTATAGAAACCTCTTATTAATCGTACTTTTCTTATCCTGCTGCGTTCAGGAATTTGAAATTAATTATTTACAGCCTTTTCTATTGTTACAAAGGCACTTTAAAAGCATTTTCTCTGCCTAAACAATTTAAAAAAATATTAAACCAAATTTTAATTCCTTTCCTGTTATCATTATAGGCTTTAAACTTCTTAATTGTATACACAATTTGAAAACCCTTGTATAGTGGTTTAGTGCTTGTAACAGGTTCGAAACCTTGGAATTATTTAACATTATTAATTAATTGTTAATCTCCTTGTTATTATAGGTCTGAGATCTTCAAATTTTATTTAAAAAAAGCTGTTCTTAAGCTCAAAATAAGATCCGAGATCTAAAATTGTTAATGTTTTTCAATTCAATTACTTTGTCAAATACATTCTTTATTATATGTTTTCTACCTCTCTTGCTAGAAAAACGGTTAGGCAGGACGTTCTTTTCCTTATTTTTTCTCCTGAATTACTTTTATTCAAAGAAAAAGGCAATTCACTGAATGATAAGCTTTAAAAACCCACCACTTGTTGCGTTTAAAACAAAACTTCTATTAACAATATAAGTTTCTCTCAGCTATCACAGCTAATTCCAGCAAATTATTAAGGGAAGTATAGCTCGCTCCGCCAGCTTCCTACTTTTAGAGATTTTCTCTCAGGCTTGTAATTTACTGTCTAAGATTGTGGTTTTGTTCAAGTTAGGTTTGAGATTTTCATCCTTTCTAAACTGTTAGTCGGCACCTTGCTGGGTAAAAGTTTAGCCTGCTTTAAATGCATCAATCTTTAAGGATTTTTACTTATCATAATAAAATCATTGCTAAAAGCACTAGAGTCGCTTTATCTCTGCCCACTCTGGGGGCATTTGGCCTTGCTGTCGGGGATCCAACAGTGTCTGAAAATAAAATTATTCCGGCTAATTTAAGTATTTCTAGCTTTTAGAATGCTTCAGAAAATCTCACCCTTTTGAAGGGAAAGTACGTAAATCCTTCTCATTTGGCATACCTTGCCTTGCCAGGTATGCAAGTACTTGGTACTTGCTCGGAAGGTAAAGAGCACTTGGCGATAGCTTGCCGTTAACCTCAGCTCACGCTGCGCTCTCCGTTATCTTTATTCGGGTTCCCGCTCGCTCAGGTCGCTTCTACTGGTTTAAAAAAGTATCATCATTCTTTTAAACTACTTCTTAATTTCGTATTGGGTTCTCTTCCTCTCTGCCTAAAATTATTTCCACTCCTAAACCTAGCTCCCTTTCTTTCTCATCATCTTCCCTTAGGTAGTGTTGAAACTCCGAATTAACCTACCACCCCAGCTGAAAGGGCGAATATTGAATGTAATCTTATTGCAGATTCGCCCTTTCTCCTCCCAGCTGAATGTGCGAATATTGTATGAAATCTTATTGCAGATTTGCCCTTCCTCCTTCCTGCTGAAAGGGCGAATATTGTATGTACGGTAATCTTATTGCAGTTTCGCCCTCTCTCCTCCCAGCTGAAAGGGCGAATAGTGTATGTAATCCTATTGCAGATCCGCCCTTTCTCCTCCCAGCTGAAAGGGCGAATAGTGTATGTAATCTTATTGCAGATTCGCCCTTTCTCCTCCCAGCTCCTGATATATACTGTGCGTTCGCTTAGGCATAGGGCCGGGAGAAGCCTCGCTTGCCAGGCACGAGTTACGCTGTCACATGCGGGCGGGAAACAGACATTAGGTAATGAATTAATTAGTCTAAACAGTACATACCTTGTTATAAGCGATGTTGGAAGCCATGTCCGTTTGCTGCCACACAGTTCAGACATCGTTTAATAAAATCACGGTTCACACAGGTAAGATCTTGTTCGGTAATTTTCCCAATTTCTATTGTTATATTCACCTTCAATTCATCTATGTTTTGCGGATTATTCCTATAACATTATATTTTAGCGTTCCCCACAAATAGAAATCACACACTGTGAGGTCGGGGGAACGTGGCGGCCATAAACTCTGTGAAATGATCCCTTCTCCAAACACGTCAGTTATTTCGTTCATGGATGCATAGGCTGTAAGGGCTATTGCTGAATCTTGTTGGAAATACCCATAAAGTTTCTCCTCATGTGATAACATTTGGAACAAGTAGTTCCGTGAAGAACTATACAGCCTATTTTCAAATATCCTACTTATGTTAATTGCCTCTATCAACATACACAATTTCAGTTTGATTGCTGTAATAGATTCGTAGATATTGAGAACCGTCTAAATATTTCGTATAGTCGTCATGTTGGATTTTTATATATGTAGGTCTTAGGGTTATGTACTATTGCATGACGATTGTTGTGTAGGTTTAGTATTCAAACTTCAATCGCATGATTAGGACACAAGAAATAAAAACGAAATTTCAAAATTTCACACAGCTGCCATCTTGTGGTTATGAAAAGAATGAAATAAATTAGATTCCAGTGGAAATACATTTGTATAAGCATTTACCGTAACAAGTTTTACTCCGCTTGGATGGTTAAATCGCGAGAAACGTCCATTTCAATATTTATATATCGCGTCGCCGCCATGTTGGATTTTTATATATGTAGGCCATAGAGTTATGTACTATTAGATGACGATTTTTGCGTAGGTTCATTATATAAAACTTTCACTTCGATCGCATGATTAATACACAAAAAATAAAAACGTAATTTTAAAATGTCGCACAGCCGCCATCCTGAGGAAATATTAACAATTGAACTAAATTAGATGCCAGTGCATTACAATGTGTATAAACATATACTGAACCGTATTTCACTGCGCTCAGATGGTTAAATCGCAAGAAAAGTCTATTAAAATATTTCAAATTCGCTTGGCCGCCATGCTCGTTTTGTATTCTACAAGTTTTTGAAAGTTACATTGTTTGTTTTTCGTGTGGCATCCTGACAGGCCTAGTGCAGGTCTTTCTAGTAGACGCCAGGGCGACCTGCCCGTCGGACGAAAGATGGAATGGATGAAGATGAATGAAACTGGGCAAGGATGTGGAAGGAAGTGGCCGTGGCCTGTTAGAAGTTACCGTCCGAGCATTTGCCTGGTGTTGAAAATGGGAAACCACGGAAAACCATTTCAAGGACGGCCGACGGTGGGGCTCGAACCTACGCGTCTACCGAGTCAGCAGAGAGCTTGGCCCCATGACCTAATGCTGTGCTTTAGCCAGCGTAGCCACTGTTGTCGGTAGTTACATTGGTGAACTTGTAGTAGTAACCTTTATCACCGTACAAAATTTGAGGGTGATATCAGTAGTAGTTTCGGAGATATGGAATGCCGGTGAAATATTTAGCACAGCTACCATCTTGAGGTTATGTATACACTACAATTGAGCTAAATTACATGCCATTGCATTACAATGTGTACAGCTATTTGCTGTACCAAGTGTGGTTGCGGTTAGATGGTTAAATCACGAGAAAAGTCTACTTAAAAAGTTTCAACGTCGCTTGGCCGCCATGTTGGTTTTGTAGTTAACAGATTTTTGAAAGTGCCATAGGTGAAATTCTAGTAGTGCTCTTTATCACCGTACAAAATTTCAGCGTGATAATGGTAATAGTCTCGGAGATATAGAATGCCGGTGAAATATTTCGCACAGTCGCGATGTTTGATTGGTGAGACGTAATACAATTTGAAGGGCACAGTCGGGGTCGGCCTATATGGTGCTATGACCTTATCGAGTTTCATTGAAATAGGTCCAGCCGTATAGAAGTTATTACGGGGACACACACACACACACAAACAGACACACATACGCGCGCACACACACATGGACAAAAGGTGATCCCATAAGCCTATCTTTTCATAAATTAAAATAGGTTAAAAATGGCTTGAGTATTAGAGTGCGATATCTTTGTGCAAAGAAAGAAAATGGGTCCAATAATTCTCTTCGCTGTTACGGCGCACCGAACACGAATTTTGTCGTCATGCAATGGAACCTCGTGAATCAAATGGGGATTATGTGTACTCCAATACCGACTGTTCTTTGAGGCAACATGTCCTCGTAGATGAGACCACGCCTCAACAGAAAAAGAAATTAAATTAGGATCCACACTACCGTCCACAATGTAACATCCAATTACAAAACTGAACTCGTTTTTCATCGTCTGCAGGCCGTAATGGATGCACGATCATCATCATCATCATCTTCATTTCCCCTTTACCAGTTGACACTGCGTGGGGGCGAATATGGTTCCTCTCCCCTCGTCTCTGTCGTTCCACCATTCCTCCTCCGACACAGTGTTCCAATTCAGGTTCCGTTGTACATCCAACGCATTCTTGGTCTTCCTCGTCCTCTCTTCCCAGTCATCCATCGTTCCAGTGCTCGTCTTGGTAGCCTTACTTCATTCATCCGTTTGACATGTCCAAACATCTCAATCTGTTTTGATCCAGTTTGTCATTTAGTTCCTGTACTCCCAGTTCTTTCCGTATATCTTCATTTCTCACTCTGTCCCTCCTCGGTTTCTGGACCATACTTCTCAGGAATCTCATCTCAGCTGCTTGTACTCTGCTCTCATCCCCCTTAGTCATTGTCCAAGTTTCCGCTGCATATGTCATTATAGGAGCATAAAATGCTTTGTACATAACCTCTTTAGCCTTAATTGGTATATCCTTGTTCCATACTAGTCCCCGTACCTGTTGGTAGAAAGCACTCCCGAGTTGTATTCTTCTGCTAATTTCCAAATCTAGTCTTCCATCTTCAGTCAGTTCATTTCCTAAGTATTTGAAGTGTTTCACTACTTCCAATTCCTTATCTCCTACTTTGATTACTCCTTTTCCTTCTTTCTTATCTCTACTCATCACCACTGTTTTACCCTTCTCAACATTTATCTTCAAACCCCATTGCTCAATCTTTTCATTCATTACGTCTAACTGTTCTTGTACCTCCATCTCATCCTCGCCCCAGATCACAACGTCGTCTGCAAACAACATTACCTTCATCTTTGCCCTACTATAGGCTTTCATTGCTGCCTTCATGATGTCATCCATCACCATTAAGAACAATAATGGTGACAAGACACTTCCTTGCTTTAGTCCAGTGTCAATTTTAAACCATTCCGATGTATCGACTATAATCTTCACACTACTGTAGCACTCCATGCACTTTTCCTTTTATCATGTCTCTCAGTTCCTTGCCTATCCCCCTATTTGTTAAGCTTTCCCTAACTTTTGTTCTAGGGATGCTTGCATAGGCCTTTTCTAGATCAATAAAAGTCATTACCATATCCTTCCCATATTCCCAACTTATTTCAATGTTCTGTCTCAGAATGCAAATGGGTTCCACTGTTGACCTGCCCCCTCGAAATCCAGAGTGCTCCCCCTCTATTTGGCTTTCTACCTTTACTATAATTCTTCTTTCTAGGATTCTTTCCATTACTTTGGCAACATGCGAGATGATGGTGATTTCTCGGTAGTTACCACAAACCTTCCTGTCTCCTTTCTTGAATATTGGCAATATTATTCTCTTTTTCCAGGCCTCAGGTATTTTCTTCTCTCTCCACACACTCCTGAGAAATCTGTATGTCCACTGCAGTCCCACGATATGCACTCTAAATGGTTTTAATTTTAGAAGTCTATAATAACGCCTGGCACTACAGCCCTTGAAGGGCCTAAGGCTACCAAGCGACTGTTGCCCAGCCATTCGGCCTGCAGATATTGGGGTGACACCTGGTCAGCGCATCGGGTTCCCTCGGCCATTAATCTTGGTTTTCGAGACCGGGGCGCTGCCTTACTGTCAGGCAGCTGAATTGTCCTCACGAGAATGAGTGCACCCCGTTTCGGCCCTCACGTCAGTTTTTAAAATCCCTGAGAAAGCCGTGAATCGAACCCGGAGCCTACAGGTGAGAGGCAGGAGTGCCTTAGAGATTTATTTCGAGAGCGTGTGAATAATGCACTGATTTCAGCAATTTTGAACTCACAGGGGCGTGGTGGTGCAGCGGTGAAGCTGTTGACCTCTCAACAAGGTAGACAGGGTTCGATTCCCGGTCAATGCATGTGAGATTTTCGAAGTGAAATGCCATGTCCCGTGGTTCGGATTCCACGAAAAATGGAGGTCCCGTGGCTCATAATCACAAAATGTTCTTCAATGTGTTATTGTCGGTAAATTAAATTATAATGAAAATGAAAATCCACAGCCTGCTTCCAGTCTCCGACCGGGTCAGGAATGGAATGAATGAAGCCCCCATCTAGCGGCGAGGATATGAACTGTGCCGGCTGCTGAGGCCTGACGCACTCCTCTGGGGCAATGATTAAATGAATGACAGATGAAATGAAATGATAGTGGAGAGTGTTGCTGGAATGAAATCATGACAGGGAAAACCGGAGTACCCGGAGAAAAACCTGTCTGCCTCCGTTTTGTCCAGCACAGATCTCACATGGAGTGGCCAGGATTTGAACCACGGACCCAGCGGTGAGAGGCCGGCGTGCTGCCGCCTAAGCCACGGAGGCTCTAAATTATAATGACTTATTTGAATATCAAGCAAAAGATTCAGTCAAGAATTTGAAGGTTGCTTATAAAGGTCGTGATAGCTTAAATCATTCTGCACCAAACTAATGGAAGGAGGTTTCTCATTTGAAAACTTCGGTTTGTCATCGTCCAATTCAAATTGTCACTTTTTAGAATGGTTATTTATACCTACAAGCCTCCATTGGATGATAGACCAAATTGAGAATGTGGCTACGGAGGTTGAAAGGCAGTAATAAACGTCCCTTGTGTATTTAAATTTACGCCTGCATTGCATGTAGGTATTCAAATGCTCATGGAAAATGTTACCTACTAATACAGTGAAGCCCCTATTAAGAGACCAGTGACGGTTCCATGGAAAACTGGTATTTTGGTCTCTTAATAGGGGTAGGCATTAAAAATAATTTTATACGGTACTGCATTATTAATAAAGTACAGTGGGAACACATACTTGATTACAATTTATCTGCATTGGTTCACATTTAGTACAAATTAATTACAATTAGTTATTTTCTGAGCTCTGTCATTTAATAAAGTCATGAATTGATCTCTGTTTCAGATTAGCGCATCTTTTTTTTTAAATTTCACTTTCTATAATATATCTGAGTGAGTTCGAAAGCCCATTAATTTGTTCTGGGTTCGAACAATCTTCTAGGAGAGCTGTTTTTTGTATTGTTGTACGTTACATAACACTTTTTCTAATGACATTGTATGCTGATGCAGTTCTGTGCCAACACAACCATTATTTACATCATCACCCTCATCACCATCTCCAATGGGAAGGCAGACGAGAAGTGGTGTTTTGAAAGGGGTCAGATTGAGAAACTGTCTGGTCTTTGGACGGGGAGAGGGGTGGTCTTTTAATAGGGGTGGTCTTTTAGAGAGGTTTCACTGTAGGTATTTTAACTTGCATCGTTATTAGAGCTTGAGAACTTAGGCGCCAGTTACAGTACAATAATAATATTGTAAGTAAAATTGCTTATGAGTATGTGTGCAGTGATTGTAAGACACTTTATGCTGGAAACATTCAATAGTTACTGAAATTATTTAGTATTTTGTGTTTTCCCTAACTTTTCCATTTTGGCATGTATTCCATTCTCTACTTCAGCTATTCGCTTGCACACTGCCTCGTCGGTAATAATAACGTTGCGCATACATAGTGTTTGCCCAAGGCTCAGGCCGTTTAAACCAAGAACGCCAAATGTTTCAAGTGTTACTAAGACATGAGTGTTTTATAGCTTTGAGAGCATCATTCTGCTGTGAACATATAAGAAACATGTATGAGTTTCTACTCCCTTATAAATCCTGTTTCTATGCAGATGGGGGTGAAGTGAGATTATTGTTACGTGTTGCCCCTAGTGGCAAGTTCGTTAACTGGATTACGGTGGGTGAAGTACAACACAAATGTTCAAGAGTTTAGTGCTTTTCAGTCGGTCAACACGAATGCACCCAAAACAGATGGGTTATGCCCTAATCCTGAAATAAATTACATGAGATTATCTCATGTAATTTATTTCAGGATTAGGGCATAACATTCGTGTTGACCGACTGAAAAGCACTAAACTCTTGTTTACTAAGGCAACACTGAAAATATGGCTTCAAACACCACAACACAAATGTTCCTTTAAAGAAATGTTAGGTTTATTGCAGGTCATAAATAAGTTACAGTACACCATAAACACTTGGAAACCAATGGGCAGTCTCAGTCAGGAGTTCACTCACCTCCTTTTCACTTGCTCGCGCAGTTAAACCTCTCGCTAAAGAGGCGGACCCGAGTCCTGGCTAGAAGTAACGGCACTATCCCTCAAGTAAACAAGCCACACTCACTTGTTCTGAATGTACACTGTCTCGCCGTCCGCTGGCTAGGAAAACAGTCCACTGCGTTTCGCAATCCACACGGCACTTCATCGCAACGCAATAGCTTCACTTGGGTTTCGTAATTTCGCACGCCACGTCACCAACTATTGTCGCATTCGCTCAAAAACACTGTTCGTCCCTCGCTGGTGAGGTCGCTTTGTATAGCGAAGCTGGTGACTCGATGGATGTTTCCAGAATTGACCAGGGTTCACACATTCTCGAGAATTCCAACACCAGTAGGGCCACGGATATTCGAGACGGCCTCTTTTGTACTGCCTGTCTTCAATGTTGCGCAAATCGCTGGTAACACACAGTCAGGATAGCCTGGGGCGGCCTGAGTCACGCGCGGGGCGACGAAGCTGTCTAGCATTCGTAACATTATCATTTACAGCCGGGTCTTCATCCTACCGAAAAAGTTAATGTTGTTATTGATTCATTTCGGGGCTTTACGACATCAGGGTCTGTGGTTCCGTGAACTTGGGTGCGTGTGGAATCTGCCTGATGACGTTTCATTGTCACGGCTGTAGTTGTAGCTGTATTTGCAATTTTGGGGAGAGGTGGCCGTGCCCTAAAATTAGATTATGGAAAATCATGGAAAACCACCTCCAAGATAGCTGAGGTGGGGATTGGACCCACCACTTCTCAGTTTTGCCTCAAGAGGCTGAGTGTATCCCTTTCCAGCCCGCAGACCAGAAGTAAGTTTCTAGGCAGAGCCAGGGTTCGAACCCGGGCCTCCGTGGTGATCGCCAAGAATGTTGGCCACTACGCCACGAGATGGACTTCACCTTCACTGCGCGTGTGTGTGAGTCCCTAATAGGTTTTAATTGGCTAAACGTGGAAAGGACTTACTACTACCCTCTTCCAAATTTTAACGCTAACACGCTACCTCGTGTCTCGCTGGCATCGGGAGAGTGTGGGTTCGAATCCCACCTCGATTGTCCTGAAAATGGTTTTCGTGGTTTCCCAGTTTCACCGCCAGGCTAATGAAGGGCCTGTTCCTTTCAATAGGTCCATGGCCGATTCCCTTTCATAATCCCTTCCCTGACCCGTCCTAAAAATAAAAATACATGGCCATTGGCTGTATTAATAAAATTATAAATTTTAATAACTGTCACCAATCCAACATGGTAGCCGCGAGACCTATTTTACCTGTATTCAATATTTCCGAAACTATTACTGTAATCAAACTGAAATTTTGTATAGTCATAGAGACTACCAAAATACTGTTACGTGCCACCCCCTAGTGGCACTTTTGTTAACTATATTACGGTGGGTTGAAGCACAACTCATATTGTTTCTTTAAAGAAACGTATTAGCTTTATTGCGGCCAGAAAGATACACCACTCAACAGCAAATACAAGCAATTAGAACTATACTCCAGTTTCCTCACGGAGAGAACACTTCCCTTTCACTTGTCAATAAGCCGCAGAAGTTAATCCCTCGTAATGAGGTGGCCCCGTGCGCTGGCTGGAAGTATCTGCACTCAGCCTGTCACCGCACTACACGTCGTTTCACAATTCACCACAATCACCTCTGTCGCACTGGAAAAACACACTCGTTCAAGACACAGTTCCTCTGTAGGCTTCTCACTCACTCGCTGTCAAGAGAATCAGCTTCACTACTGCCGACCAAAGTATTATGTGCACTCGAGTTTGAAGGTTGTTTGTGAAGTAACCAATAGACCTACATAAAATCCAATAATATCATCATTTTCGTCGCTCCATTTTACGTTAGGTCATGTAGGTTTGGAATTTTTAATTTATATTTTAATATTTTTTATCGCAGTTGGAACACAAAAAGTGCACGTTTTTCAGGGTGTTTCAACCATGCGTCACATTTATGAATTATTATCTCAAAAACCCGTCATCAGATCGAATTCAAATTTTAACACAATATACAATGGAATGTTGTATACGTGGTTTATTAATTTCAAAATTGTGTGTGTCCAAGAAACAAAGTTGTTATCATTTCTGTAAGGTAACTTTTTCACGGCTCGGGGAGGTTGGAATATGTAGGCCTTGGTTGCATTGTATTCCTTATACATCGAAAAGTTATGCTATATGACTGTGAAATACGGAAATTAATTCACTTATTTTATATCGGTTCGTATTTCTACGGGGAAATAACACACGTTTCACCTGCTAGCCGCTCCGGCAAAAACTGTACAGCGTTGCCGAAATGGTGCCCACACGCATCATGGCGCGTCTCGCTCGGAAGTGATGGGCTCCATCTCAGCAACGCTGTACAGCTTTTTCCGGAGCGGCTAGCTGGAGAACCATGTGTTATTTCCTCGTACAAATAAAAACCGATATAAAATAAGTGAATTAATATACGTATTTCACAGTCATACAGCATAACTTTTTGATGTATAACGATTACAACGCAACCAAGAACTACATTTTCCAACCACCCTGAGCCGAGAAAAAGTTACCTTACAACAATGATAACAACATTGTTTCTTGGACACACACAATTTTGAAATTAATAAACCAGTTACACAACATTCCAATGTATATTGTGTTAAAATCTGGATTCGATGTGATGACGGGCTTTTGAGATAATAATTCTTAAATGTGACGCATGGTTGAAACACGCTTAAGAACGTGCACTTTTTGTGTTCCAACTGCGATAAAAAATATTAAAATATAAATTAAAAAATCCAAACCAACGTGAACTAACGTAGAATAGAACGGCGAAAATGTTCATGGTATTGGATTTTATATAGGTCTATTGGTTACTTAACAAATAACCTTCAAACTCGAGTACACATAATACTTTGGTCGACAGTAGGGGTTTCGCAAGTCACGTCGCCAACAACTGTCGCTCAAGGTAAACGCTCGCACTAGCTCGAAAAACATACTCGACCCCGCAGGCCGGTGACTCAATAAATGCTTCTAGAGCCATCCAGGGTTCACGGCTTATCGTGGTTTCCATCACTGGCTGGGTCACGAATATTGTGGACCATCCCTTTGTCCTAGTAGTCCTGTTGCGTAAGACGCACGTAATACACTGAATCAGAGCACGGCCCATCCCGGGGGCAGTTGTGACTCATGCAGCGAGCGACGAAACAAACTCACAGCCGTAACACAACCCCCTTCCTAATGGCTGATCATCCCGATCAATCATTGGTCCGTCTGTGTCCCTCCGTAGGCTGCCGGGTGATCTCGATGCACGATTTTCATCTTCGCCCTCGGGCTCCGCTGGATCCTGTAGACGACATCGTTGATCCGTTTCACGACTCGGTATGGGCCCTCCCAGGACTTCTGCTGTTAGGGTGACAGGCCTTTCTTCCGTAATGGGTTGAAGAGCCAGACCAGGTCGTCCTCGTGGAATCTGCCGGCATCCGTCTGTTGGTCGTATCGGGTTTCAATTCGGTCGGTCTCGATCCGCAGTTTCCTCCTCGCGGCCGTGTGCACGTCCTCCAGTTGGTCGACCAGTTCTTGACAATACTGGCTTTACCGGGACCGGATCATTCCCAGGTTGGCCGAAGGCAAGATCGACAGGTAGACGGAGTTCCCTCCCAAACATGGTCCGGGCTGGTGTGCATCCGGTGGCTTCATGCACGGCGGCACGGTAGGCCAGGAGAAATAGTGGAAGATGTTTGTCCCAATCCCTCTGTGGCTCGCTGACGACTATTCGGATATGGTTCTCGATGGTGCGATTGAATCGCTCTACCATCCCGTCGGACTGAGGGTGTAGCGGCGTCGTCCTTGTCTTCCGGATTCCCAGCAGCTGGCATAGGTTCTGGAACACCTGCGACTGGAAGTTCCTCCCTTGGTCGGAGTGCAGCTCCAGGAGTTCTCCGTAGCAGCTGACGAATTCCTTCTCTGCAATTGTCGCGGCTTCTTGGTTAGGGAGCGCATACGCCTCTGGCCATTTGGTGAAGTAGTCGCTGACGACCAATATGTAGCGGTTCCCTGCCTCACTCAACGGGAATGGCCCAGCAACATCGATGGCCACTCTCTCCATGGGGCCGCCCACGTTGTAGGTCTTCAGTGGACCCCTTCGTCTTCGTCCTGGGCCCTTGCTGGCTGTGCAATCGTGGCACCTCGCGCAGAGGTTCTCCTCGTCTGTTCGGCATCCGATCCAGTAGAACCGCTCTCTCAGCTTCTCCAGGGTCTTCTTTATCCCTAGATGTCCACCAGATGATCCTCCATGGACTTCCTTCAGGACTTCCTCCGTCATAGCCTTTGGAACGACGACTTGTTCCCGAGATGTCTTCCCGTTTGTGCTCTCCCTTGTACGGCAGATGAGGCCATCCCTTACAACCAGCGAGTCCCACTGCGCCCAGTAGGACTTAAACCTTGGGCTTCAGTCACTCACAATGTTCCACCCGGGTCTGGGGACACAGGCCCTCTTCCATTCGGCTATCAGTCCCAGGTCATCATTTTCCGCTTGCGCCCGCGTGAAAGATTCGCGGTAGTCCTTCGACACTGTATCCCGGTAATCTCCTCTCTTCTGGTACAGAAGGTGCAGTCTTCGGGGCACGGTCTTCGTGACAGGGCGTCGGCGTTAGAATGCAGTTGGCCTTTCCTGTGCTGGATCTCAAACTTGTACTGTTGAAGCCTCTCTAACCACCGCGCGAGTTGACGCTCGGGCTGCTTGAAGTTCAGGAGCCACCGCAGGGATGCATTGTCGGTCCTGATGGGAAATTCTTGCCCGTACAGGTACTTGTGGAAGTGTTCAATGGTCTTCACGATGGCGAGCAGCTCCTTCCTGGTTACGCAGTAGTTCCTCTCTGGCTTTGACAAGGCTTTGCTGAAGTAGACCACTACTCTCTCCTCGCCGTCCACTATTTGCAACAGGATTCCCCCTATACCAAAGTTCCTGACATCGGTATCGACGATGAACCTTGTTCTGGGTCTGGGGTAGGCCAGAATAGGTGCGGTGCAGAGAGCCTGCTTGAGTTGTTCGAAGGCACTGTGGCATTCTGCTGTCCACGTGAAGAGTTGGTCCTTCTCAGTCAGTCGATGCAGTGGTTTGGCGATGTCGGCGAATCCTCTCACGATGCGACGATAATAAGTGCCGAGTCCCAGGAAGCTTCGTAGTTGGGACTGGCCAATCCTCCACAGCTGCGGTCTTTTCTGGGTCGGTGCGCACCCCTTCCTCGGAGACAATATGCCCAAGGTACTGGACCTGCTTCTGGAAGAGATGACATTTCTTGGGGCTCAACTTCAGCTGGGCAGCCCGTACCTTCATCAAGATCTCCTTCAGGTTGCTGTAGTGCTTCTCGGAGCTTTTTCCCAGAACGATGACGTCGTCTAGGTAGACCAGGCAGGTCTTCAAGTGCAGTCCCCTCAGAATGGACTCCATTAGCCTTTCGAAGGTCGCAGGGGCGTCGCACAGACCGAATGGCATGACGGTGAACTGCCAGAGCCCGCTGCCCACAGAGAAAGCCGTTTTCTCGGAGTCCTTAGGGTGGATCTCCACCTCCCAGTAGCCACTCTTCAAATCCAAGGTGGAGAACCATCTTGATCCTTATATGGTGTCCAGCGTGTCGTCGATCCGGGCTAGAGGGTAGCTGTCCTTCTTCGTGACGTCGTTCACCCGCCTGTAGTCCACGCAGAACCTGGTGGAACCGTCCTTCTTCTTCACTAGCACGACCGGAGAACTCCAAGGACTATGTGATGGCTCGATCACCCCTTGCTCCTTCATCTCTTCTACCATCCGGTCGACTTCGGCTTGCTTGGCGAGCGGGGCACGTCGGAATGGGGCCCTAATCGGTGCGCTGTCCCCAACGTCGATTCTGTGCTGGACCAAGCTTGTCCTGCCGAAGTCTTTGCTCCCCACGGAGAAGTCGTCCTGGAATTCGCGTAGCAGGTCCTGAAGTTGGCGTGATTGTTCCTCGTCTAAATGGTCCTGGGATCCTTGGTACAGCTTTTGTAGTTCTTCTGGCAGTGCGCGTCTTCTTCGGTTGTCCGTCCGCAGGTGTCCGTCCGTAGTATCTGTGATGCGGGCAATCCAGGTAACGGGCTTGCAGACTCCTAGGTTGGTGTCCCGGTGAACCGCAATGTCTTAGTCGTTCAGGTTGGACAGGCGGACGTACGGCCGTGACGTCGTGTTGATGAGGGTCTTGGCAACTTGCAATCTTTTCGTCTGGATGTCCTCATATTTTGGCTCGATGACAGCCGCCACTCCCTAAGCAGTTCCGTCGAAAATTACGGCAGCGCTGACCTCCGTCCTGGCAGGAACGATGACGCCCTCTCTCAGCCGTACTCGTCGTGCGGTGACGGCCTCGTGTGCTGGTTGCAAAGCAAGTTCCTCACCTCCGAAGTGCGGAGTGTTGGTACTCAGGTCCAAGATGATGTTGTTCTGGTCCAGGAAGTCCAGTCCGATGATCACGTCGTTTGATACGTCAGCCACAAGCACTGGATGCTTCACCGCCCGTCGACCAATGACGAACTCCGATGATGCTTCGCCATGTACCGGTGCGGTCTCTCCGGTCGCGGTTATTAGCTGGAGGTTCCTTTGTGTGGGTTGCACTCTCTACTTCGGGATCACGGTGGGATTGACGATGGTCCTCGACGCTCCCGTGTCGATCAGCATGGGCCAGCTCACTCCGTTGACGACTCCGTCGACCATCAGGCTGCTATTGTCCCTCCGTAATTTCGTCACACGCACTTGGACTGCCGGGGCTTGACGACTGTCACAAGCCAACCTTTGCCCCCCAAAGGCTGGCTAATACTCGTTTCCCTGGGCCGCGCGGTTTTCAGACGACTGATTTCCCGTCGGATACCCTCGGTGGCGGCGATCACCGCAGTCCTTGCTCAGGTGGCCTTTATTACCGCAGGTCCAGCAGTTCGGTAGTCCTCTTCCGGGCCGCCTCTCCGGTTGTCTTCCGGCTGTGTCGTTGCTGGTGGTGCCGCGACTATCGAGGAAACGGCTCAGCGCCTCCATCATTTCGTCGGCCAGGGGCTTGGTCTCGTTGGCTTTTGCTAGTTCGTCGACGTCCACTTGACGCACCCGCGCGTGCATTCTAGATGCCTGTTTTGCCGTCTCGAACTCAAGTGCGTGGCTCAGCGCATCTGCCAGGGTCTTATAGCGCGCGAGTCGCAGCGCCTGTTGAGTGTCCAAGTCCCGTAGTCCGTCGGTGAAGGTCTGCGTCGCAATCTGTTCCAGAAAGTCGGCCGGCGCTGTTGGATAGGCGAGCCTTACGAGGCTTGCGATGTCCATCTCGAACTCCTGCAGGGTTTCCCCGTTCTTTTGTACCCGGGTCCGGAGCTGCCTCTGGTAGGCCTGCTGAAGATGGCTATCTCCATATCGGGACTCCATATGGGCGATTAGTGAAGCGTAGTCCTGGGATCCAGTCGGGATGGCCTGAAGGACGTTAAGGGCGTCACCTCTCAGCGCTACAATGAGAGCTGTAGCCTTTTCTGTGTTGTTCCAGTTATTTATGGAACAGGCCGCCTCGAACTGACGTAAGCATGTGCTCCACGGGACCTTTCCGTCGAAGGTTGGGGGCGTGCTCTGCTCTGTCCCGTTCCTGACGTTCCCGGTGTACCTGTGGGCGGGCGTCGGCGCAGCTCGGCAACTTCCTCTTGAAGAGCGTTGAATCTCGCTTCCATCCCCGTCGGTGGGCGTTGGTTCAGCTCAGCAATTTCCTTTTGTAAAGCGTTGAATTTCTCTTCCACCCCCGTCAGTGGGCGTTGGCGCAGTTTGGCAATTTCCTCTTGTAAGGCGTTGAATTTCTCCTCCACCCCCTTCAGCGGGTGTCGGCGCAGCTCGGCAACTTCCACTTGTAAGGCGTCGAATTTCTCCTCCACCCCCATCAGCGGGCGTCGGCGCAGCTTGGCAACTTCCACTTGTAAGGCGTCGAACTTCTTTTCCACTGCCGTGACTTCCTCACGTAGGCCCTGTTCTAATTTCTTCAGGTCTTGTGCTAGCTTAGTCTGGCCGTTTTCCATCTTCTTCTGGCCATCCTTCAGGTCCTTGGCTAAGTTCTTCTGGCCGTCTTCCATCTAATTCAGGTCCTCCGCTAACTTATTTTGACCGTCTTCCATCTTCTTCTGGTCGTCTTCTATCTACTTCTGGCCGTCTTCCATCTTAGTTTCCATGCCACTTAACTTTTCTAGCAATGCTGCCAATTGCGCTTCCATTTTGGTTGTTTGTCTTGTAAAGGGAATGCACTCACAGGAAAATTAGAGAGAAATGACCTGATCGGGTTTTGAAACCAGGACCGTCAGGTGTTGTGCTTGTGTTTGAGTTCGTAATCCCACTTCTGACACCAGTTGTTACGTGCCACCCCTAGTGGCACTTTTGTTAACTGGATTACGGTGGTTTGAAGCACAACACAGATTGTTCCTTTAAAGAAACGTATTAGCTTTATTGCGGCCAGAATGATACACCACTCAACAACAAATACAAGTAATTAGAACCATACTCTAGTTTCCTCACGGAGAGAACACTTCCCTTTCACTTGTCAATAAGCCGCAGAAGTTAATCCCTCGTAATGAGGTGGCCCCGTGCGCTGGCTGGAAGTATCTGCACTCAGCCTGTCACCGTACTACACACCGTTTCACAATTCACCACAATCACCTCTGTCGCACTGGATAAACACACTCGTTCAAGACACAGTTCCTCTGTAGGCTTCTCACTCCCTCGCAGTCAAGAGAATCAGTTTCACTAGGGGTTTCGCAAGTCACGTCGCCAACAACTGTCGCTCAAGGTAAACGCTCGCATTAGCTCGAAAAACATACTCGACCCCGCTTGCAAGGTCGCTCTTATATAGCAGGCCAGTGACTCAATAAATGCTTCTAGACCCATCCAGGGTTCACGGCTTCTCGAGATTTCCATCACTGGCTGGGTCACGAATATTGTGGACCATCCCTTTGTCCTAGTAGTACTGTTGCGTAAGGCGCACGTAATACACTGAGGCAGAGCACAGCCCAGCCCGGAGGCAGTTGTGACTCATGCGGCGAGCGACGAAACAAACTCACAGCCGTAACAATACGTTTAGGTACGTGACTTTTAAAATACCTGATAAGCGCAGACGCAACGTGGTAGCAACGCAAAATTAAAAATTCTTTAAATGAGGATTTATTATGACTTAATAATCCGAGTGAAAGCGTAATATAATTTTAAGCGACTCATGTAATTCAGTTGTGAAAAAATTCAAGTTTGGAAACCATATTTTTATTTTTTTATTTAGTGTGTTTTAGTTTTAAGTTTTGAAATTTGAGTTAGATTTGTGTTAGGACGTGCCAAATGCAGGCCTAAATATGATGCGTAATCACCAGGTTAGATACTATTTTTGGCGCAACCCTTCACTTTGTGTATTTATGTGTAATGTCGCTTGCTAGCGTGCAAGAGGAGCATGACCCTTATATTTTGATTTATATGACGGATTGATGAACGTGGAGGTCTTGATTGGAGTACCGATATTAGTTAGCTACCCGGATCGGTAAATTGAGCTAAGACCAGTGATAGGAAATTCATTAGCCAGAGAGGAGACTGTGGTCACGAGGCCCCAGTGCTCACATATTATTTTATTTTTGAGTTCTGTAATTTGAGTTAGATTTGTATTAGGACGTGCCAAATGTTAGCGTTGTCACATAGGTGACTGTATTAGTAAACGCTTGCTTATTTGACTATGCCCGCAACGTGAATATTGTGCATATTCACGGGTGCGAAGGCTTATGTGATTTATCATGCTGTTATGTTACACGCTTGATGAGTGTAATTTTTATTATGTATCACTAGCGCACAGTGGCCATCTTGAAATTATAAAATTAAAAACAAATAATCTTTATATACAGTATATAAATTGAAAATTTGTCTGTTTTTTTCGGAATTTCCACGGAAATTAGGGTTATATGCGCGTTTCAGACTGTTTTATGACGGATGCGCGCAAAAATATATTTTTTGTCTGTTTGTCAATCGGTCTGCCCGTTTGTCTGTGGACAACTTTGTGTCCTTATAATTAGAGAACGGCTGGGTGGATCAACGTAAAATTTGGTACAGATATCCATCAGAGGCACGACACCAATCCCAAATTTTTTTTTGACTGTTTGTCTGTCGGTCTGCCCGTTTGTCTGTGGACAACTTTGTGTCTCTATAACTTGAGAACTGCTGGGTGGATCAACGTAAAATTTGGTACAGATATCCATCAGAGGCACGACACCAATCATTGCTGTAACTCTTCTCCGTAGCTCTCATAAAAGGGGGGCCTATCCCCTTAAATAGCTGCTAAAATAGACGTAGAAGGATGAGACAAAGCTTATTTTCTGCCCCTCAATGTGAGAAACAAAACTCGGGGACCCTAAAACCACATTTTAAGGCCCTAAAACCAACAGCTTTTGAGAAATTCCCAGAAAACTAATTTCATTTAATAAACTAATGAAAGAATGCAAGCCGGTAACCATGGCAACAGAATCTGAGAGGCCCATCTATTTCAGTAAAACACAATGCATTTCCATTTATTACATTACTGTGAAGTTTGCAAACGGCTATAAGATTATCACGGAACCAAATTACAGTAAGCTGCAAAATTCATCAATACGTGTAATGCGCTATAGGGTGTCAAGGGGTACACTAGAATTTTTTCACGCGATTTTCACTTGCTGGTGTGGTACGGAAGAACTATTATATCCCCATTCCTATATTGCATTATATTTTATTATTATTATTATTATTATTGAGCTGTTTCTCGGCTCAATCTACGACTTTCCCCTCAGAAAAGGTAAATGGTAAGACTGTACAAGAAGTAATGTAAGGTATATAGTTGCTCCGGTGATCAATAGATGGATCCACTTCCGGATTTGGCAAGTTGCATGAAAGATAGTTGCATGCTTAGCCGATAGAGCGCAGTATGAGGCTACTTGGTAGTAAGTTATGAACATAACCTGTATTTGTTCTGTTTTTTAAATGGCATGACGACAATTATTGAGATGGAATTATTAACAAGATGGTGATATGTTCATGACCTGAGAAACTGTAACTGCACGCACGGGAAGTTGGTTCGGGAAGAAAGGGGGCTTGCTCTCCTCATTTAAAGTCCCGATATTTTATTCTGAACATCGAGAGTATCTGATCAGCTGGTGACATTACTGGAAGTTGGAAATTTGGAAGCTTTATTGATACACTACATCTGGGTGGAAATTAGGCCTAGCTTTTGAAGAGCAAAGTATTGATATTAAGGCATTGATAAAATGTGTCAGTTCGAGCTACGTATGGAGATGTTTTATGTAGATTTGGTCCTACTTGTTAATATTTTAATATGTTAACTGCGATAACTATTGGAACTAGATCGAATGATGTCGCCGGTATATTGGTATGTGTATGTATTGCAGTAAGTAGATGTTCACCTGGAAATTAACCAGAGGTAATGTCTTAATATTTATTTGACCGACAGTAGTGGCTACGCTGGCTAAAGCACAGCATTAGGTCATGGGGCCAAGCTCTCTGCTGACTCGGTAGACGCGTGGGTTCGAGCCCCACCGTCGGCCATCCTTGAAATGGATTTCCGTGGTTTCCCATTTTCAACACCAGGCAAATGCTGGGACGGTACCTTCTGACAGGCCACGGCCGCTTCCTTCCACATCCTTGCCCAGTTTCATTCACCATCATTCATATCATCTCTCATTAACTCCTCTCAAGAGGTTGGCGTCAGGAAGGGCATCCGGCCGTAAAAACCATCGCCACAAAGACTTCCATCGCATCTCATCCCCGACCCCGTTGGAAAACGGGAATAATAAGGGGTAGACATACTCAATGTCTTAATATTTATTTATTTGTTTGTTTGGAAGTGCGATGCCCTAGCTGAGAGAAGAAGTGTTTTTAATTTATTGGTCAGGCTCGTGATTTCTCACTGTAGCAGCTGACATTCATTTAGTGTGACGTAGTTAATGTTTTAAAATCTCTTTTAATTTTGTAACGCTTGCCCTGTTTAACTACGAGTAGAATGATCCATATGATTCCGTATAATTTATTATTTATTCAGTTCTTTAACTTGTGTGGTATCAGCAGCGCTGTAAGAGTTTCGTATGTCTTTTGTCAACTGACATGGCAGCTATAAGATTATTAAGTATGTAGGCCGACAATAAGTGGGAAGATACGAGAAGATCGACGTGGAACCATTAGTAAAATTTACGGAATTGGGATCACTATCATGTTATTGGAGATTGCTGATATGAATTGGTTCATATTTACTTAGGCGATAAGAAGAACATAATGAATAGATGTATTAAAGAAAGAAGATGTATGATGAAATATTATATTGGAAGAGATGTGTTTGATCCTATGAAAGTCCGTATATCCACTGATAGACAAATCTTGTCGTCGACCTTGAGAAGCTGCCGGTTAGAAAGATCGTGTGTGAATGTTTAGTTATGACAAGGCAAATTAAATTAGGATACCCCTCAGAAGTGAGTACCTTTCCTAGGTCCGGAACGCACACCTTATTGTAAATGTTTTATATGTTGTATGTATTTATGTTTGTTAAAATGTCTTTGGACTTGTAATATTTTAGTGAATAGAGAAAGTAAGTTGAAATGAGCCTCTGTATTATTTCCAAATGTAAATCTAAGGGATGTTCTCAAACAGATCGTCTTGGTAGCATTGCTAAAATATGGGTCCAGTCTTTCCAAACTTTGTCTGTAGGCAACGTGTCAATTATTATTATTATTATTATTATTATTAAGTCGCCTCAGTAGCGTAGCGGTCAGCATAGTTAGCTGCCGTCCTGGAGGTCCTGGGTTCGATTCCCGGCTCTGCCACGAAATTTGAAAAGTGGTATTGAGACCGTTTAGTTGATGTCAACAACCACGATGACTCAACTAACGACACATAAATCGAATAAAAAGTACCGTGAGGATCAGGTGACCTTCCATAAAGGCTAAAGCGGCACGAGAGTCCGTAGTCCACAGGGATCGTGGTACATGGTGACGATGGTCATAGACCGCCTAAGGAAAGGTTCACCTTAAAACTAGACTGAGATAATAAACATCCAGACTCATGTAAAACACCGTGAAAATTTATTAAAATTCACAAGCCCCTAGCCTAGTTCGGAGGGTTATAATCGGCTAGTCCGCAAATTAATAAATAAACTAAGATAAAGAACAGGTCCCCCTACCTGAGAAGTTACTGAAAAACCCTCGCGAAAGATCTAACTCACAATGATAAAGCAACAACAGCAACGCTAGGAATATGGTACGACGCAAGTCCCTAATTCAAGTTACAAGATCAAGCTAATATCTGAATTTACATTTAACAGGGTAGCAAAACAAATCTAGGTTAGGATGGTACCATTTCGACATTTAAATTTAACATTAATACAACTAGCTAAGTCCTATCAATTAACAAAATTTACGGCGATGACGTCCGTAAAAGAAAACAATTACATCCAAAAGCTAAGTGTACAGCCATGAAAAACAAACAATTTAATTATGCATAATAACTATGTGCTAACAGCACACAATAAAGTAACACGTAGGGTTTAATACACTTGACATCATAAATTAATAACGAAATAGACACAGTAGTTTTATTAAAAATTCCTGCCTACACCTTGGTTTACTCTTTGCAAACCATAGTCATCTAATGTGTATAGTTACGGTGACGAATGCGCAGTTGAGACCACGTCTGACATCGCATGGCCTGAGCTCCACAAGCTACGAACTCTAGGTTCGCACATGCTTCAGGTCGCTACAAAAATGTCAACTGTCCTAGTCATATCCTCACAAGGAAATTATCTTCAACTGCACGGCTATGTCAACAGTTCCAGAATGCAAAGAACAAAGTTAGATAGAAAGAATCGTTAGTTAGGCTTGTTTTACAACAATTATGCGTCTTATTATTAGAATGTCGGTTTATAGGTTTATCGTAGGTTTATGGCGAATAACATTGACAATAGCCTGGGCACGGAGTGTCTCCAACTGAGATCATTCTCCACCAAAAAGCCTCGACTCAACAGTCGGAATATAATCAACGAGTATAACAACTCGGACACACAATAACACGGGTTACCAGCGGCGCTAAGCTCGCGTTCAATAACTCTGGGATAGGCCTGTACAACAGTTACCTTCCAATAACATCTAGTCAACGGGATCATCCCCGGACAAAGCATACAATAACATCCTGCTATAACAGGGTAGACTTCACCATCCTATAGAAAACCTTACATAACTGTACCTGTCATACGACAATACACGCAACAGAGCGTTAAACTAACAAAAACCGATCCATAAAACAAGTGATCAAATACAAGAGTGGAAACTGATTTCCATAAGCAAAATAGCAATGAAAGGAAAAGCGAATACAAATCGTACTCTGTCCTCGTCTATAGTAGTTTTGTCTCACAATGAAGCAGGCGTGCTCTAGGTCACTGGGTTACATAACCAGTTTATTCAAGGCCGGCGATTTAATCAATACAAAACCTGCACTTGGCCGGTTCATAAAAAACTTTACCTTGGGTTACGGATCTCTACAGAGTCCGTGTATCAAACGCACGCTATAAATCTGAGTATAGTAATACACTTCCGTCTTTCTACCAAAGACGTCTAAATGAAAGTAAACTTACAATAACTGAAGCTCTTTGCTTTAAAACTGCAACTCAGTAGTTGCTAGAACATCAAATAAAAACGTGTCTCACACGACACAAGAAAAATATGATAAATGTGGCACAGATTCACACACTAGATCTGCTTAATGATACGTTGGGAACCGCGTTCGATGCTAGGCAACGAAACATTCCTTCTAGTTGTTAGGTTCAAACATGACCAAGAATAGCTTCTGAGCTTATTCAAAATGAAATATAATGCATTTACAAACTGGTAGTTACTGTCGACTACCTAAATGATACGACCGTTCTAACGACAGTCAGGGGTGTAACAAAGGATGGCTGCGAAGAATGCAGTCAATTAATAACCAAGGCATCTGATTGCCATAACTACAGTCAGCAAAGACTTGAAAATTACCACAAGTAGGGTTGAACAAAATAGCCTCAAAATGACTACGATCAGGTTCAGCAAAAAGGTAGGCATTGACGTTCCACGACGTTCACCAAGCTGCACCAGGGCTGACCAAAATGTCTGACCCCAAGGGTGTCTCACTCTAAACTGAAATAAATGACATCTAACTAATCTAGTTACATCCCTACCTAGAAAAATGGCTGACACTGAGTGTGGTTGATTCACAAACTACATTAAAACTACTATACCACCAGAAACTAGAACAAAGAAGGGGTGTGACAAAAACTCACGAAATGGAGGAGCTCTCACTCAGCTCTCTATTCCACAACAAGGGTTGTACAAAAACCTCTCTGGCTCTCTGGATCGGTATCCTCCTCATCAGGATTCCCATCTGGACTCCCCCAAAGACCAGGGTTCGATTTGTCCCTGTCGACATCTTCGTGGATATGCCTGGAAATGGCATTTTGGCTCCTTCCCTCTCGTTCATCGTTCTGGAAGTTCCACCATCACGCTGGTTCCTGTAGAAACGTCACCCCCCCATACTGGGATGGTATTAGCCCATGTTGACTGCTTCAACCATGGTGAAGAAAAGTCCAATCACGTGGGTAGCAAAATAAGTTGCGTGATTATTCATCCTCTCACTTCCAAAATTATAATGTCCGTCGTGACTATTATAGGCTTCAATTATAAAATACGACACAGCCTTAATCTTGCAGATGTGGATTAGCATGTGAGCTAACACTATTTTATAATGCTGCACGTGCTAGTGACGCTACTTTTGTATCACGCAGCATCCGTGAATTATACGACGTTTCAAAGATGAAATTTCCACTTTGGCAATTTAAATATCTCATACAATTATAATCACACTTATTGAGGATAATTGTAACACTATTACCTGTATATTTCCACTAGGCATCTGCCCTCCACATACGCGTGGGTAATATGTGATGTCACAGCAATGTTGTGCAATACACTATACTTGCCAATAATTATTTCCCAAGCTTCTTATTTAATTCACTGGACTTCATCGACAGTGAATATTAGTATTTGCTTGCTCGATGGCACCTTATAATCACTTTTTAACGCTAAACAGCGGATATTCTTCTACGTCTCGTAGGACAAATGTAATTCCACGCCTACACAAGGCGGATTCTCAAGACGCAGTGCTCCGGTACTGGGTGTCTCTAGAAAGTAGGTCGTCAAAACGAAAACGTTGAGCGACTACTTACGTTCCTTCTTGCGTATCTGCAAGGGTATTACCTTACCTAAAGTAAAAATAAACATTCTCCAAAATGTTTTAATAATGCAGCATGACGAAATGGAATATTCTGAGTCACGTAGGAAAGATAAAAATAATTAATAAGACCTCAGATAATAATGAGCAGTTTACACCAAAGTCAAAAGTGCGATTCACCGCTACTTCAAAGTATCGCGTGATCTCTCAGCTTCACGTGGCTTCCTGGGTGTGTTCAAAAGTACAACATCCCATCATAAATGCTCTGTCAATAAAAAATATCACATGAACCATAGCTCAGCGGGTTCATCTGCCTCTCTGTCGTTTCAAATAAAATGTTGGGATAACATTTTTATTTGCTTTGAAATTCATTCAAGAGTGATATTTTTTTAGATTGGCTGCATTAAAGGTTCCAATGCGCTCTCCTGTCCTAATGTCTTCTATCACATAACTTCCATTGTTTAAAGGCTGTCGGATACGACTAGGGCCATAATACAAGGATAGAAATTTCCCATATATGCGGTCTATAGGACTAGAAATTCCGGGTCTCCTTATAAGGATAAGGTCTCCTTCTACTAGTGGTTCTCTAAACCTCTGGCGTCTAGTTCTTCTCAAGCGCTTGGCAGCTTGTCTGTCCATAGTCTCTCTCGCAGCTAAAAGTCTGCTGGCATGTGATGGTTGTAAACAAGGTGGATTTACAATCACACGATCCCATATTCTCAGCGGCATCTGGTTCAAATGCAAGACCATAGGTATTTGACCAGTGCTCTCATGTACTGTTGAATTAATACATTTTGCCATAATAACAAGGACTTCAGTCCATCGCCAGTGTTCTTCTTGACAATATAATCGACAGAATTTTGCGATAATAGACATCACGCATTCTGCTGGGTTGCTCTCTGGATGTCGAATAGATGATAAAACATGACCTATTTCAAGCTCATTCATGGCATTGGCAAATTCTGCTGAGGTGTATTGTGATCCGTGATCAGTCAACAAGAATTGTGGCTTTCCTGCCTCCGGTATCACTTGACGTCTAATCCTCTGAATAATCTGATGTGCAGTAGCTTTTTGAATTGGATGAAGCATCGTATATTTCGTGAACACATCCACCGTTACAACGATGTATCGATTCCCACGACGAGCCTTAGGTATTGGGCCATACAGGTCCTGTGCATACAACTCTCTAGGTTGAGTTGGTAGTATCGGTCTAGGTTGTTCCTTCAGCAAGTGTGACGTGTATTTGTTCCGCTGGCATGCGTCGCAAGCACGTAAACACTGTCTAACGGTGGCTCCTAACCCTTTCCATGTGAAAGACTCCTTGATAGTTACAATGGTTTTGTCTGTTCCACCATGTCCAATGGATAAATGTACCATAAGAATAACAGATTCTTGGTATCTCCTAGGAATAACTGCACGCAGTTGAGTGTGGTCCTCGTCTACAAACTTGTATAAGACACGATGATAAATCAAATAATCATCTGCAACAGCAGCAATCCTTGCATAATGATCATCCTGTGGATCCATTCTTCGTTCTAGGAAACGGATAATATGTCTGAGTTCCTCCTCACGTCGCTGTCCTTCAGGTAAATGACGAAATCGGGGAAGGTGTTCCTCGCATTCTCCCTTGATGTCTATGGCATTAACAGTAGCTTCAGGATTCCGGCTGAGGATGTCGGCCAACACATTCTCTCTGCCTGGTCGATAAACTATTTCCAAATCGAACTGTTGGAGAAACAGCGTCCAACGTGTGATCCTGTCGCTTGCCAGTCTTGTTCTCAAGATGAAGGTCAACGCATGATGATCGGTTCTCACAATAATCCTCTGACCTAACAGAAGTTTCTGCCAGTATTCAAGTGCGTAAACAATCGCAAGTGCTTCTATCTCGGTCGTGAAGTAGTGAGATTCATATGCTCTTAAACGTCGGCTTAAGAAAGCAATGTAATGACGTTTCTTCTCATCATCTTCTTGCAGTAAAATGGCTCCTATACCAATAGCAGATGCATCAGTTTCTAGAATAAAGTTCCGAGAGTAATCTGGATATTCTAACTGAATTGAGTCCACAAGCATCTGTTTAGCTCTCCTGAAAGCTATCTCGCATTCATCATTCCAGTTCCACCTGCAGTTCTTTTTCAATAATCCTTGCAGTGGTGCAACAGTTTCGGAATACTTCTCACAATGGGCAGCAAAGAATTGGAGAATTCCTAAGAATTGTCTCACTTGTTTCACACGGGTTGGTGTTGGAAATGCAGCAACAGTTCTAATCTTTGCCGGATTCGGTCTATATCCTTCTCCATTGATTATGTGTCCTACGAATTTCACTTCTTCCTGAAAAAATCGACACTTGTCAAACTTGACCTTAAAATTTGCCTGTCGGAGATTCTCAAAAACAAGGCACAATGTCTTTAAATGCTCTTCTTCTGTTCCCGAAGCTATGATTATGTCATCCACATAACATATCACTTTCTGCTTCACTTCATGAGTCAGCTTGGCATCAAGTGCTCTGATTAATGCGGCTCCGGCATTTTTCAATCCAAATGGTAGTTTTTGGAATACATAAGTAGTCTGATCAAACAAGAATCCAGTATATTTCTGAGTATGCTCAGATAATCTGATATGGTAATAAGACTGAACCAAGTCTAATGATGAAAATATCCTTTTTCCTTTGAACTTCCTGAGAATGTCCCTAATCTTGGGCGGTCTGTCGTGCTCAGGAGCTAGGCGTTCATTTAAGGCTCTGGCATCAAGACAAAGTCTCAAGCTTCCATCTACCTTAACCACAGGTATTATGGGATTCAAGAAAGGAGTCGGTGATTTCTTGATTGTACCTGCTGCTTCCATCTCATGGATCTTCTTAGCAGCTTCTTCGAGATGTTTCTCGGCAATCGGATAGATCCTTTTCTGGAATGGGGAATCGTCCAGTAATACAAGATCATACTCGTAGTCTAATATCTCACCAGGTGTGGTGTCGAATATATCTCTGTATTCGTTCAGTATTGCGTCAAGATCCTCATGTGTGGGTGCTGATAACGATTCTGCCTCTTCGTCGGCATCTAGTGTCGCCTCAATTTCCTTGCCCTTTAATGCTTCGACTACGTCTACTTCGGATAGGAATTCCGGTTCTTCTTCAATTAGGCTCATCTGAATGGGTTCGTTCGGCTTGAACTCTACCGTATTCCGTCCCATGTCAATGATTCCATCATATTTTCTAATGAAGTCTGCGCCTAAAATGGCATCATGATGCAGGCCCTTCATTACGAGAAATTCGTGCAAGTACACGTGGCTCGAAATCTTCACAGTACACAAAATCTGGATTTTGCACGTTACAACGCGGTCAGGTATGACACCTCTGACTCTTATAGCTGAAATGGGCAACTCCGTCACCTCAGAGTTTGCTCTAAGTCTGGCATGGCAATCGGCGGAAATTACACTAATCATCGCTCCAGTGTCGATGAGTATGACTACACTGACTTCATTCAAGGTGGCTACAATCTTGGGTAGACGTGTTAATTCATAATTGTGGTTCGTCGTTCGTCGTTCGTCCAACAAGTCTTCTTGGATTGGCTCCCAGAGTAATATAGAGGCAGTTACTCGGTGCTCAACCAAACAAGAATCTATTGATTTTTCGGAGTTTTTTTTTCTGTCATGGCGAGAAGTACTGGGCTGGTTCTGCTCCGTCTCCTGCGCCGAATGTCTATTTTCCCTCGAAGTAGGGTTCCGTTCTCCCTCTTCTTGGATCTGCAATTCTCTCAATTGTTGGAGGTACTCACGGCTCTCCCGCGCTCTTCCTTTCCAATCCCTGTCTGGCTGGTATCTAGGGTCTCGATTTCTGTCGTAACCCCCACTATATCGATAGTCTCTACGGATACGTCCGTGTTGCTGATTTCTTCCTTCATTCCCTCGGCGGTTGTTTTCATGACGTCGGTTGTCGTCCGTCCTTCGGTCGAATCGCCGGTCCCAATGACTTCGCCGGTCATCATGTTGATTTCGAGTATACGGAGTGTCATTCCATTCTCTCCTGTTATAACTGTAATTGTTATCACGTCGCCCAGAATCCTCTGTGGTTTGTGTTTGTTGTGGCGTCTGGCTCACTTTATCAACAGTCGTCAGATTCATATGTCTATCCTCGCGTCTATCAGCCTTCTGCTGACGGTGTGTAGGAAACTGTTCTGTGTTAGCGTCCAACCTTCGCAGTATCTGGTCACACTGCTGGAAAGTGGATGCCCCTGCAGCGATTAACACACGTTGTACATCCGCAGGGTACTGCCAAACAATTGTGTTCACCAAATCTTGTTCGGACAACGGAGGCTGAAGACAACGGAGCTTCGCGAGCTGTATTGCGAAGTAATTCGCATAACGAGTAGGTGTATTGGAACTGTACCTTCGAGTGTACATCTCAGCTCGGATACTCTGCTGGATGTCGCTCGACCAATATGTTCTTAATAACGCTTCCTTAAAGTCTTGGTAGCCTGCGAATGAGTATCGGAATGCTCTGAACCAGGTACCGGCTTGTCCCTCAAGCAGTCGCTCTATAACTCTTAGTTCCCTCTCTGGAGTTACCATAGTATCACGTAAGTAGCTTTCGACATTTGCTAGGAATTCCACTGGAGTAATACCGCTCCCAGTTCCCGAGAAGCGAGCTGGTTGCTCCTCTCTTGAACGAATTATGGTGACATTTCCCTGCGTATTCGCGGGTCTGAAAGTATTTTGCATGTAACTCTGCGTAGGAGTGTTAGTCTCATGACTAATTCGATTAGATGCTGGTTGAAACGGGTGAGCGTCAAAGTTCAAGGTCTGACCTTGCGCTAAATTAGTGAATTGTGACGGTTGCGATTCCATAGGCGCGCTGGGTTGGAAATGGGTAGGCATCATTCCTCCTGATTGAGATATAGGCGTTTCCTGAGATTCTCCCATCTGTGGGTGTACGTGTCTCTCTCTTGGAGTCGTCTCGAGTCTGTCCAGGCGTCTTTCTATTACTTCAAGACCTGGGATGGTTCTGGCTGCGACTTTGTTGCCTAAGTCGTTCAATTGCAGCTCGATCCTGTCAACCTTTCCCTTGAGGTTTGTGTCTACCTCGCGTATGGCCGTCCTAAGGTTATAACTGAGGTCTAACCTCTCGGTCACCGCGACTTCCTCAAATCTCTTTTGTAAGGAATCGATATCTCCTTCAACTCTGGACATGTTTTCTTGGATTTTACCCACATCGTCTCTAACCTCGGCTACCTTAGCCTCGACTGTAGCTTCGTGTTCGTTGAGGTCACCTCTCAATAACATGAGGTCAATTTTGTGTTCCTCGTGATGAACATCAACTGTCTCACGTAGACTGGCTACGGTTTCCGTCAATTCAGAAATGTTTCTCCTGTTGGTGTTAAGTTCCTCTTTAATCTCCATCATGCCATCAACGATAGTCTTCACGTTGTTATTAACGGCATTGGCAGCTCCCCTCATCAAGATTAAACCAACGTTCATGGTTGCCATGTCCTTCTTCACATTTCCGATAAATCCCTCGACGTGATCTAGTCGAGTCCCGAATTCTTCCCTGGTATGTTCCAGATCTGCTCTCATGTCTATCTGGACTTTATTCAAGGTTGTCTGAATTTGAGCTGTGTGCTCCTCCAATCGGTTTTGCACCTCCTCCCTAGCTCTATTCATCTGGTCGGTTAAGCAATGTACGCGCTGGTTAGCCTCCTGATGGTGTCGTATGACATCAACCCTAACAGCTGCTAAACCTGTCGTCAGATCATTTCTCGCTTCGATCCTATATGTGTCCATGTCTGCCCTGACTTGAGTTAAATCAGCCCTAACATTGTTTACAGAGTGAGTGTTAATCTCTAAGTCCTGTCTAACCTGGTCCACATGACCACTGACATTGTTGACTTCCTGTCTAACCTGGTCCACATGACCACTTACAGTATTTACAGCCTGAGTATTCTGACCTAAGTCAGCAGTAATCTGTTGAAGATTGGCATTCACACCTGCCATCATCTCTCCAAACACACGACGAATAGTTTCCTCATCCATAGATAAGAAATATATGAGAAAGTGAGGGATCAATTTCTACTGGAACTTACAGCTATGATTAGTTACTTGGTGGTATAAAGCTTGCTTCATTTATATAAATATCACGAGTACAGCTGGAGTATGCAAACTAAGTGCTTCTACATTTACAAAGACAACGGTGAGCAAAGCAAAGTATTACATTTACTTAGGATGAGGCATCATCAAAGAAAATCCTATCCTTCATTTATTCAACACTAAAGCCTCACCCCATGGACTTCTATCAAACATGAATGCCATGCGGTCAATTGATCTGCAGTACGACTTTCTAAGTTCGTCCCAGTCCTGTCAATTTACCAATAATCAACATTAAGATCCTCAAAAAAATATAACCTGGTACTGAGGGTCACCACGTTAACGTCGGCACATGAGTTGGGCGCCATTTTATGAGACCGTTTAGTTGATGTCAACAACCACGATGACTCAACTAACGACACATAAATCGAATAAAAAGTACCGTGAGGATCAGGTGACCTTCCATAAAGGCTAAAGCGGCACGAGAGTCCGTAGTCCACAGGGATCGTGGTACATGGTGACGATGGTCATTGACCGCCTAAGGAAAGGTTCACCTTAAAACTAGACTGAGATAATAAACATCCAGACTCATGTAAAACACCGTGAAAATTTATTAAAATTCACAAGCCCTAGCCTAGTTCGGAGGGTTATAATCGGCTAGTCCGCAAATTAATAAATAAACTAAGATAAAGAACAGGTCCCCCTACCTGAGAAGTTACTGAAAAACCCTCGCGAAAGATCTAACTCACAATGATAAAGCAACAACAGCAACGCTAGGAATATGGTACGACGCAAGTCCCTAATTCAAGTTACAAGATCAAGCTAATATCTGAATTTACATTTAACAGGGTAGCAAAACAAATCTAGGTTAGGATGGTACCATTTCGACATTTAAATTTAACATTAATACAACTAGCTAAGTCCTATCAATTAACAAAATTTACGGCGATGACGTCCGTAAAAGAAAACAATTACATCCAAAAGCTAAGTGTACAGCCATGAAAAACAAACAATTTAATTATGCATAATAACTATGTGCTAACAGCACACAATAAAGTAACACGTAGGGTTTAATACACTTGACATCATAAATTAATAACGAAATAGACACAGTAGTTTTATTAAAAATTCCTGCCTACACCTTGGTTTACTCTTTGTAAACCATAGTCATCTAATGTGTATAGTTACGGTGACGAATGCGCAGTTGAGACCACGTCTGACATCGCATGGCCTGAGCTCCACAAGCTACGAACTCTAGGTTCGCACATGCTTCAGGTCGCTACAAAAATGTCAACTGTCCTAGTCATTTCCTCACAAGGAAATTATCTTCAACTGCACGGCTATGTCAACAGTTCCAGAATGCAAAGAACAAAGTTAGATAGAAAGAATCGTTAGTTAGGCTTGTTTTACAACAATTATGCGTCTTATTATTAGAATGTCGGTTTATAGGTTTATCGTAGGTTTATGGCGAATAACATTGACAATAGCCTGGGCACGGAGTGTCTCCAACTGAGATCATTCTCCACCAAAAAGCCTCGACTCAACAGTCGGAATATAATCAACGAGTATAACAACTCGGACACACAATAACACGGGTTACCAGCGGCGCTAAGCTCGCGTTCAATAACTCTGGGATAGGCCTGTACAACAGTTACCTTCCAATAACATCTAGTCAACGGGATCATCCCCGGACAAAGCATACAATAACATCCTGCTATAACAGGGTAGACTTCACCATCCTATAGAAAACCTTACATAACTGTACCTGTCATACGACAATACACGCAACAGAGCGTTAAACTAACAAAAACCGATCCATAAAACAAGTGATCAAATACAAGAGTGGAAACTGATTTCCATAAGCAAAATAGCAATGAAAGGAAAAGCGAATACAAATCGTACTCTGTCCTCGTCTATAGTAGTTTTGTCTCACAATGAAGCAGGCGTGCTCTAGGTCACTGGGTTACATAACCAGTTTATTCAAGGCCGGCGATTTAATCAATACAAAACCTGCACTTGGCCGGTTCATAAAAAACTTTACCTTGGGTTACGGATCTCTACAGAGTCCGTGTATCAAACGCACGCTATAAATCTGAGTATAGTAATACACTTCCGTCTTTCTACCAAAGACGTCTAAATGAAAGTAAACTTACAATAACTGAAGCTCTTTGCTTTAAAAATGCAACTCAGTAGTTGCTAGAACATCAAATAAAAACGTGTCTCACACGACACAAGAAAAATATGATAAATGTGGCACAGATTCACACACTAGATCTGCTTAATGATACGTTGGGAACCGCGTTCGATGCTAGGCAACGAAACATTCCTTCTAGTTGTTAGGTTCAAACATGACCAAGAATAGCTTCTGAGCTTATTCAAAATGAAATATAATGCATTTACAAACTGGTAGTTACTGTCGACTACCTAAATGATACGACCGTTCTAACGACAGTCAGGGGTGTAACAAAGGATGGCTGCGAAGAATGCAGTCAATTAATAACCAAGGCATCTGATTGCCATAACTACAGTCAGCAAAGACTTGAAAATTACCACAAGTAGGGTTGAACAAAATAGCCTCAAAATGACTACGATCAGGTTCAGCAAAAAGGTAGGCATTGACGTTCCACGACGTTCACCAAGCTGCACCAGGGCTGACCAAAATGTCTGACCCCAAGGGTGTCTCACTCTAAACTGAAATAAATGACATCTAACTAATCTAGTTACATCCCTACCTAGAAAAATGGCTGACACTGAGTGTGGTTGATTCACAAACTACATTAAAACTACTATACCACCAGAAACTAGAACAAAGAAGGGGTGTGACAAAAACTCACGAAATGGAGGAGCTCTCACTCAGCTCTCTATTCCACAACAAGGGTTGTACAAAAACCTCTCTGGCTCTCTGGATCGGTATCCTCCTCATCAGGATTCCCATCTGGACTCCCCCAAAGACCAGGGTTCGATTTGTCCCTGTCGACATCTTCGTGGATATGCCTGGAAATGGCATTTTGGCTCCTTCCCTCTCGTTCATCGTTCTGGAAGTTCCACCATCACGCTGGTTCCTGTAGAAACGTCACCCCCCCATACTGGGATGGTATTAGCCCATGTTGACTGCTTCAACCATGGTGAAGAAAAGTCCAATCACGTGGGTAGCGAAATAAGTTGCGTGATTATTCATCCTCTCACTTCCAAAATTATAATGTCCGTCGTGACTATTATAGGCTTCAATTATAAAATACGACACAGCCTTAATCTTGCAGATGTGGATTAGCATGTGAGCTAACACTATTTTATAATGCTGCACGTGCTAGTGACGCTACTTTTGTATCACGCAGCATCCGTGAATTATACGACGTTTCAAAGATGAAATTTCCACTTTGGCAATTTAAATATCTCATACAATTATAATCACACTTATTCAGGATAATTGTAACACTATTACCTGTATATTTCCACTAGGCATCTGCCCTCCACATACGCGTGGGTAATATGTGATGTCACAGCAATGTTGTGCAATACACTATACTTGCCAATAATTATTTCCCAAGCTTCTTATTTAATTCACTGGACTTCATCGACAGTGAATATTAGTATTTGCTTGCTCGATGGCACCTTATAATCACTTTTTAACGCTAAACAGCGGATATTCTTCTACGTCTCGTAGGACAAATGTAATTCCACGCCTACACAAGGCGGATTCTCAAGACGCAGTGCTCCGGTACTGGGTGTCTCTAGAAAGTAGGTCGTCAAAACGAAAACGTTGAGCGACTACTTACGTTCCTTCTTGCGTATCTGCAAGGGTATTACCTTACCTAAAGTAAAAATAAACATTCTCCAAAATGTTTTAATAATGCAGCATGACGAAATGGAATATTCTGAGTCTCGTAGGAAAGATAAAAATAATTAATAAGACCTCAGATAATAATGAGCAGTTTACACCAAAGTCAAAAGTGCGATTCACCGCTACTTCAAAGTATCGCGTGATCTCTCAGCTTCACGTGGCTTCCTGGGTGTGTTCAAAAGTACAACATCCCATCATAAATGCTCTGTCATTAAAAAATATCACATGAACCATAGCTCAGCGGGTTCAGTATGAGGGCTGGAACGGGGTCTACTCAGCCTCGGGTGGCCCAAATGAGTAGAGGGGGTTCGATTCCCACCTCAGCCATCCTCGAAGTGGTTTTCCGTGGTTTCCCACTTCGTCTTCGGGCAAATGCCGGGATGGTACCTTCTTCAAGGCCACGGCCGCCTCCTTCCCTCTTCCTTGCCTATCCATCCTGACCATCCCTTACCTTCCCTCATGAGGCCCCTGTTCGCTTTGCAGGCGAGGCCGCCTGGGCGAGGTGCCAATCCCACTTCACCAGTTGTATCCCTTCCGATTCGATGTTCCCAGTTCTAGGACACTGCCCGTAGAGGCGGTAGTGGTGAGTTCCCTCGCTGAGTCCGTGGGTTCCACCAACCTGGAGGGTAAACGACTAAAAATAAATAAAAAATATATTATGGCATACAACGACGAGACAAAGCTCATTTTTAGCCCCTCGGTGTCAGGAACAAAACTCGAGGGTTCACGAAAACAACATTTTAAGGCTCTAAAACCAACAGTTTCTGAGATATTCCCGGAAAACTAATTTCATTTAATAAACTAATGAAGGTATGCAAGCCGATAACCATGACAACAGGTTCTCAAGAGGCGACATCCAACTTTCCACCTACTTCTGTAAGAAGCAATGCCACTCCATTTATTACCTTTCTGTGAAAGTTTAATGGCTATACGGTTTTCACGGAACCGACTTAGACTGTAAAATTCATCAATGCAATAGATGGCTTCAAGGGGTGCCCTAGATTTTTTTCATGCGATTTACACGTGTGATATGTCGTAAAAAATTGTATCTCCAGCAACATTATTTTCAAACATTCCTGAATTGAAATAGTATCTTTTTTGCGGCTTTTAGGAATTTGGACCATTGGAGGCTAAATTCATGCAACACAAGCTTTTATAATTTATTAAAGGGGTCTGCCTGTGGATGGGGACTATACACAACGGTGAGGGTCAGTTTCTATGTGAGGTGTATTGCGATTCGTCTACGAGGTTTTCAATTTTAATTTCACGCCAGGAAGTACACGTTAGGTGAATTTAGTTTGAGCACATTTTAACTTATCATTTCTTTTGTCGACAAACGGGTTCATCCTAAGGATGATTTTGTTTGAGACTGTGTGGTTGATATATCCATATTTGGACATCTGGGTGATATGCTGTAGGTTGGTTGGTTGGTTCCTCAGTTTAAGGGCTGCGACAACGCGGTCATGTAGCCTCGTGTACTTTGGGTATGTGTATAATCTTGGCTACTAGATGCAACCGCAACTGGCACCTGGCGGGAAACGTTGGACTAATAGAGTGTCAATCAATTCTAACCTACAAATTTAGCTTCACACAATTGTAGTTAGTGGAAGCTTCCTTGACTTGCCATAATTCTATGACATGGACCCACCGGCTTTATTTGCCCTCCGAAGGAAGGATTAGTGAGGGATTTTCAACGCTCTTAAAAAATCCGACGACTTCGGCTGGGTTTGAACCCGTGATCATGGGCATAGCAGCTCAGCATGCTACCAGCTACGCCACCGAATCCGCTGTGATATGTTATAGTCAATGGATTTGTCTGTCTACCTTTCTGTGTATCTTTGTGTACGCCTATAACTCGTGTGTGGATGTTTGGAGTATCGTAAAATTAGGTATGGTATCCATGACAGTCAATACACCAATCATTTATAAATTTCTCTCACCGTACTTCTCATAGAAGGGTGGGTACAGGAAAAAACTTTTCAAAATACATGGCAAAATAGGTGAAATATAAAAATTATCCTAGAAGGACGACCAAAGCATATATTGCGCTTCTCAATGTGAGACACAAAATCTGGGAGTCTATAAAGGGTCTCCGAAAACCACTTTTTAAGGCCCTTAAATTAACAGTGTATCTGATATTCCCAGAAAACTATCTTCGCTCTGACAAACGTATAAAGGAATGACAAGCCCCAAACCATTGCAGCAGTAGCTCAGTTGATAACGTCTGATTATCGAAGACCGTTCGAAGAACGGGTACTTCTGCTAGTAAATAAATATACAGTTCAATGTTGGTTTGTCTGTTATTTATACAAATATACACCGTTTATCCGATCTGAACCAACATTGGTATACTTACACTTTCGAACCCTGCAGTTAACACTGCCAACTTTAAATTTCGGACGGACCACTCCATTCCCTGCATTTAGGCCCTTTGTCACAAATCTACACCGTTTCACCGATCTGAACCAAAATTTGTTTACTTACCCTTTGGAACCCTGCGAGTAACACTGTCTACATGAAATTTCAGACAGACCACTTGATTCCCTGCATTTAGGCCCTTTGGCACAAATCCACACCGTTTCGCCCATCTGAACCAAATTTTTTACATACTTACCCTTTAGAGCCTGACGAGTAACACTGTCTGCTTGAAATTTTGGACAGGCCACTCCATTCCCTATATTTAGGCCCTTTGGCAAAATTCTACACCGTTTCACCCGTCTGAACCAAATTTTACACACTTACCCTTTGAAACCCTGCTGGTAACACTGTTCACTTGATATTTAGGACAACCCTCTCCATTCCATCTATTTAGAATAATAGACAAAATGAACTTGAAAACCACGTTTTAAGGCCATAGAACCACTAGAACCATTCTTGTCCGTAGTAGTGTAACTTTAAGAATAATTTAATAAGCCTATAGTTGGCTGGCAATTCGGACTGCATCAAGTCACCTCTACCAGTGTTCTGGTGCAGAATTGCGAAAATAGTTAAATCTTGTGCTGCTTATAAATTGCAGGCACGGGGACTAATTAGTGCAAAAAGATTTCTTAAACAGTTATCATCATCATCATGAACATATTATGCCTCTGTATTTTAAGTGCAATGGTGTTGGTGCAGTACATTGAGGTTATCAGCTGCAATAAGCGTTGGTGCTTTCAAACATACTTTCATTTATTCCAATCCTTATCTTTGAACTCTATGTGGCGATAAATTACACTATTGCTACCTCAGGAGCTCGGGACAGCCGAAGTTTTCCAAAGTACTCTGTTTCTTTTCCTACGGCGCTATGCGACAAAATACGACAATATTGGTCTCTACTTCTCAAACAGCCAATAAGATATAGGCCCTAGGCAGTGTCTTTCATTTCACTTACTCCTCTTTCTAATAATATTTTTCAATTCGTTTGTAAAATACATGTGTCAATACTGTAGATAGTAAATAGCCGTTTCCATATTAATTATTATCATCATCATTACGGGAAAATGACCTAAATGTTACGTCCATTATACTGTACTACTTATCACCCCCACTTATCATGTGCCAGTCCTGTAGTGGTATTCATTATCATCCATAAAACAAATCAAATCAATCCACCGAACGAAGCCGGGCACTACTGCTAGTTCTATATATTGTATAGATACATAGGTATGCCAAATTAGCATTAACGTAGAACCGTATTTGGGCTTTGTATGACAAAGACAAAAGAACATCCCCTCTGTTAGTTATTTTGTATGGTTGCAATAGGCACTCCCTGGGCGAGGTTAATTTATGTGATATTTTTACAGGTGGAACAACTGGTTGCTGGTATCTACGATTTTGGAGAGTAGCCTGAGTCGCACAGGTTTGAAGACATGAGATTTATCATGCTTGTGTTGGCAATAAGGTTAGAGTCACGTCGTGTATAATTAATTAATGTGTGTTCAGCTGTGAATTTTTACTTTTGCAGCAGTGTGAGTGCAAGGTAAGAAGATATTCACTGGTGATATTGGTTGCTGATTTATGATTCCGCCGCGATGGTTAAATTCAGTTCTCTCCCAGTTGGGGGTATTCAGTCGTCGGAATGGCGGCAATAGGCACTCCCTGGACGAGGCTGATTTATGTAAGTTTTTTACAGGTGGAACAACTGGTTCTTGGTATCTACGATTTTGTAGAGTAGCCTGAGTTGCACTCTATTGAAATATTTGCATACTGACACATCCCTCCATTATTTGAATAAGCCATGAACGAGAATTGCTGTCTATTTGAGGTATATTTGGAAATCGCTCACCCAGACGAATGCGGTAGAGGAGACGCTGTATTGTCATTTTTCTATTGTAAATGTAACGTAAAGCTGAAGAAGATTCAACTGGTTTTGACGTTTGGATTTGAGTTTGTTGTATTTTCAAGTAG